>JBBPBX010031386.1:10660-34559 GCA_038048925.1 Garcialebias charrua
ATATATATATATATATATAATATATATATGTATGTACAGGGAACCCTCGTCTTACGGCGCCCTCGACCTACGAACGACCTACAGGTGCTCTCAGATTTACGAGCACATCATTGGTACAGATTCACCACAGACACCTTGGAGGTTCTCCACCAGTTGCACCCAGGCTGAGTGCCAACATCCTGGGTACAGATTCACCACAGACACCCTATGGGTCCTCCACCATTCTCCATACAAAAACAGAACGACTTGGATCAGCTGCAGACCAGAAGGATCGGAGAACAGCTGGACGGGAGCGCCATCTCTAGCCGACTTTATGTACATCTGGGTACAACCGAAAATCATTTTATTGAAAGATATGCTGTTTCTCTATTATTTTTTTTTGGTATTTTATAAATAAATCTGGTGTATCCACATGATGTGCATTGGGTTAATTTTTCTGAAATTGTAATTTTGCCTCAAATTTTGTAAAATTCAGTTTTCACAACATCATCTCTGGAGCAGCATAGAACAACAGTTGTGTTTTTCCTTTGGAGGGAATTTCCAGTGAGCAAAGTCTTTCATTTTATTTTTTTAGTTCTTTGTAATATTTGAGAATTCAAGTAAAAAAAAAAAAAGACAATTCTTTCAGCATGCAGTTAAAACTTCACAAGTTTCTGATCAAAGTTTTTGTCCTGGAACAGTTTCTGTGTTAAGAAGCAAATATAAGGTTGTTATAACAATACCACTGATTTTAATATTTACATGCATCATCTATTTGAGTTCTCTCACTGTGGCGACCCATAAAGAAAGGAGCAGCCGAAAGACAAAAAAACATATAACAGCTGACTTGCCACTTTTTATTGCACATAAACACCAGCCTTATAACACATTGTAGTATTAATATAGCACTGTAATGTACTAAAACCCTTTTATTCAATTATAATACAGATCTGTTCACAATAAAGTAATTTAACTTTGAAAAAAAAAAAAAAAAAGCAAAGTCTGTTAAGTATCCTTGTGAATCTACACCGGAATGTAGCTGCTTTGAATGAAAGTGCTGCGAAGAGATGACAGGCGAACAGACTTCGAGTTTGCGCTGTGCTGAACCAGGCTTTGAGGCAAACAAGGAGGAACAGGAGGCGCTGCTGGATACGTCCTGGAAGGACAAGCAAGTGGTGGGATAACTTCGTAAATGATGTTGTCGACGAGAATGAATGGAGAGAGAATTTTCTTATGTCCAAAGCGTCCCTAACAGCTTTGGCAGAAGAACTTAGTCCTTTCATCGAGGGCCAAACGACAAACATGCGGTCGCCCGTCGACGTGCTAACAAAGGTAGCATGTACTCTGTACTACCTCAGTGATGAGGGCAGACTCCGTAAAACAGCAAATGCATTCGGTTTGTCACGATCAACAGTATCCATCATTGTAAGGAGAGTTTGCCATGCCATCTGCACCCATCTCGGACCAAAATACGTGAAGCTACCTTTCACCGAGCCAGAGGCCCAGGCCTTGGTAACTGGGTTTCATGAAGCACATGGAATGCCGCAGTGCTTGGGAGCAATAGACGGGACCCACATTGAAATAAAACAGCCGTCTTTAAACTCATCACAGTATGTAAACAGGAAGGGTAAATTTTCTCTGAATGTGCAAGCTGTCTGTGATTACAAATACAGATTTATGGATGTTGTTGTGAGGTGGCCCGGGAGTGTCCATGATGCTCGTGTGTTTGCAAACTCAAACGTCAACACATATTTCAAAACTGGACAAATCCCTTCACTTCAAAATCAGATCATGGAGGACGAGGAGCCCATTCCCATTTTTCTGTTGGGAGACCCTGCTTATCCATTGTTACCGTACCTCATGAAGGAATATGCAAATGGTGGATGTACACCCCAGGAGCAATACTTTGGACTTTGTTTGTGCAGGGCGCGCATGGTGATAGAATGCGCATTTGGCCGGCTCAAGGCCAGGTTTGCATGCCTGAGGAGACTGATGGACATAAATATAGATGAGGTACCCCATGTCATCTATGCATGCTTTGTTTTGCATAATTTCTGTGAGAGCTGCAAGGACACTGTGGACGAACAGTCGGTTGTCAGTGTCATGCAAAATGAAGAAACTGACCAGCCACCAACGCAGAGGAATAATTATTTGACTGACTGTAATGAAGGAGCTGGGAAAAGAGTTTGTAGAATTGTCACAAAGTACCTAGATCCCTGATGTTGTCATCTCAATATTTGACACCTGAGTGTGACTTGTTTTGACCTGTCATTATGATGAAGTTACCTATGTGAACACGTTTTATTCTTTCACTTTTTAGCCTGTTATTTGAATGTATTTGCTGATAAATGTAAATTTAACGAAGACGTGTCCTTGATGTTGCCATGCAATTTAATTTTACATTACTTGCAAAGATGTTGTTTTGTTTTTTGTATGCTTTAAAATAATACTGTTTATTTTTAAATAGCATAAGATTGAAATATTTTTGATACCATATGGAAATGTGATCCTTATAGACTAGGTTGTTTTCACATCATTTAAATGTGTTTGTTTTTATATTCAACATGCTTAATTGGAGAAACTCTGCTTATGATTAGTACAAAATCTCTGTGTCATATTTATTTTAATTACATTGAATAAAAATACCTACGGAACCACCACTGCATTAGTCATTACATTTAATATGTTGTGAAATTATGTGATTACAACACTGTACTGGTACTATTCTTTTTATTACAACTACCATACTAACAGTCCTGTTTGAATGCAATATATATATTTTTTTTTAATAATATTGATCAATTTAATAAATAATTATAACAGGTATGGATAACAATATTATATATTTAATGCTGATGGACGGAGGTTGAGGAGCATCAAATGTAGAACCACTAGACTGAGGAACAGCTTCTACCCTGAGGCTGTCAGACTCATGAATAAATAAATAATAAGAATAAACACTGCAAAATGTCACATCATGTTGATACTGATCTGTTTCTTGTTGCTGTGTTCATCTGTGACCATCTGCTCATAATGACTCATGTTCGTGCTGCTGTTTATAATGATGTTTTTCTACTACATTAGGGCTTAGTGTATTACTAGCTGATGTCTCTCTTAGTTAATCCTAGATGTTATTATTGTTTTTCTCTTGCATTTGTTGGTTGGATGTAACTGGGACCCTGTGTACATAATCTCGTTTTCAACACATGTACTACATGCGGTGCAAATGACAATAAATTCTCTCTGACTCTCTGACTCTGACTCTGATGCTCATTGTAAACATCTAGTTCTGTTAAATAGTTCATTCAATTTAGTTATTCTGTAGCAGGTCGCTTCCGTAAATGAGCCACGAGGCTCAATAAGATTTACCAGACTAATTAATGGTTCAATGAAAAAAAAAAAAATTACTGTGTATTTAAAGCTATTTATTGGGACTGGATAGCATGGCAATACCTACATATGTTGGGGATTGCAAGAGTTATTAAGCTATTTGTACATAATGTAATTGTGAGTAACACTCTTATTTGTGATGTTGACTTTGCAAAAGTTACAACAGTTAGAAACAAAATGCATCATGTTAAATTTTTATTTTACTGAAGATCACACTGTATCTACACCTCTGAGAAAACAAAGTATTAAAATCACACCACTCAAGATCACACTGTATGCCACGCTACACCTCTGAGAAAACAAAGTATTAAAATCACACCACTAAATACAAAATGAAAAATTAAAATTACCCACTAAGAAATGTTAACTTCAAATCACACTGATAAGAAAAATGAACACTACTAAAAACACACTCCACCAAAAAAAAAAGATTGTTACAGATACATTAGACTGCCCAAACTGTAAACTACATTGCAGAACTGCAGCCTTCATCTCTGTTGTCATCAAGATTACTGGGGCCGGCACAATTTTGTCTGTTATCATGAGGTGGAGGACCCAAGCCAGGAGCTCTGACCATTTCTCCATCAAGATGAGGTGGAGGACCCTGAAAAGTGTCCACAAAGGCAGGAGCTCTGACCATTTCTCCGTCACGATGAGGTGGAGGACCCTGAAAAGTGTCCACAAAGCCAGGAGCTCTGACCATTTCTCCGTCACGATGAGGTGGAGGACCCTGAAAAGTGTCCACAAAGGCAGGAGCTCTGACCATTTCTCCGTCACGATGAGGTGGAGGACCCTGAAAAGTGTTAACATAGGCAGGTGCTCTGACCATATGAGGATGGATGTGGGGAGGGGGGTAAAACTGCATTTGATTGTTCTGCTGCACATAATTCATCTGATTTACCAACTGTCCCAGCATGGCAAATCCATCTTTCAACGTGTCAGTAACCTGACGCATGGTACTGTTCATGTCACCCATGTTCTCACAGTACTTTTGGTCCATTTCCCTCGTCTGCTCCAACATCTGTTGTTTGATGTTGATGTCTTCCTGCTGCAGTGTTAACTCTGTGCGTGCTTGTTTTTTGAACCGGTCACTCCGGTGGTTGGTTAATTTCTCCTTTCAGAAAAAACAAAAACATCACTGTGTTGCTTTGTAACTGATGTGAATAACACAACAAAATTATTTAATGAATAACGTCCATTTACCAGTAGCAGTGTTCGCCTGTTGTTAATTGCCTCGGGGGAGGGAAGCACGTCACTCTCATCAGACATGCTTTGCAGAGAGCCAGATGTCGAGCCAGATGTCGAACCAGATGTCGAGCCAGATGTCGAGCCAGATGTCGAGTCTGACGACGTAGCTGTCTCTCTTGGCGCCAAATCCGACGACTCGAATCCGCTTTCCATTGCTGTAGTTGCCGGAGAGCCTCCCCAAATCTCCTCACATAATTCAAAGTATAACAGGACGACTCGTCCATGCCCACTTCGACGCCCAGAGTCTACAGCTTGTCTGTATTTGCTGCGAACAGCTTTGAGCTTACTTGTTACCTGGGCTCGAGTCAACACGGCTTTATCATGAGGAAAATCTTGCCCTTCAGCAGTCCCGGGCAGAGGATATTGCTCCACGTACGTCGCAAAAATATCCTGATACTTGGACTGACACGACTCCCAGTCCACATTCTCCTGACTTTTGTTAGTTTTGTAACTTAGCGTTACATTCAATAATAAACTGACCTCATCATCAGTCCACACAAAAGTTTTACCGCCAGCCATACTTGTTTACGCTCGAAGACACACACAGGGGTCAAGAGTCGTCACGCATGCGCATTAGGTGGAGTTACAAAATACGCAGCGCCATCTAACGACCCGGCATGGTAACTACAGCGCATTAATGAGGGGGGGGAGATTCGAGCAGATTCGAGCAGATCCGTGTCAACGCAAAACTTTTGATCTAATTAACATACCCAAAACTTTCGTTTCCCCCTCACAGTGTCCGTGTAAACAGGGCCTAACATGCAGAATAAAAGTCTCCACGCATGATCATTATCTCAAGATATACAAAATTCCTAAAGGAGCCATTTGGCTACCCTCTGGTGAATATTGTACTAATTTCAATATCCTGGTAGTGCCAGTTTAAAGGGCTGAGATAAGATACAACATACCTATGTAAATTGATCACACATCACACAGTAACAGTAGGGGTTTCTTAAAGGTTCAGTCTGCAGTTTCTGTAGAACTGCAGCACTTAGAAAAAATGTCAACAGGCAAAGCATTCTGATCCTTCCCCCTCAGAGCCATATATGGCTCTGCTCTCCCATGGTCTGCTGAAATTCAAATTCAAGCTCTGTTTTTATTGGCTGGTTAATGGCGGGTCACTCTTTCTTTTTAGAAATGCCTATTTACCACCTGGAGAAGCAAGGGACAATATTTTTTTTAAGTTTTTTTCAGAGATTACCTCTCTAACATCAGTCTAGTGACAGAGTGAAGAAATATGTTAAAAATATATTGTTAGAAAAGTTACATATAGCAGCTTTAAGGTCCTTGTTAATCTAAGGGGCCGTTTACACGGCGCATATTTTGAGTGAAACCGCTCCTTTCTCTCTGCGGCTCTACTGATCATTTGCACGACACCACTGGCCCCCCTCTGTGAATCTGAAGGTTTCTGAACCCAGCTCTCACAAGCCGTGTTTCCATCAAGGTTTCTAGGTGCGCATTTTGAAGTATCGCAGCAGAAAAGCTTAATGGAAACGGCAAAATCCGTATTTACTTTCTCAAGTTCGCCAAAAAGTTTATACGCTCGCTTGAGGTGGTTTTTGGGATCTGCGAAAATGAGCAGATGCGCAAAACGACAGATGGAAACACATTTGCCGACTCGTGCTGCCGTAGCGAACATTCACGTCACGTGACTGATCAGCTGTTTCCGCTCCGGACAACATGTAACATCGCTAAAACTAGTTGGCATGACAGAATAAATACAACTCGCCCGATAGCAACACGTACCTGAAATATTCTCTCCATTTTGATGAGATGTGTGGCCGGGTTCTGTTTTCAACTGCTACTTCCTGTTTACTGTAGACATGCGCAGTGCTGACGTCTGACGTAATGACGCTGACGTCTGACGTAATGACGCTGACGTCTGACGTAATGACGCTGTGTGCGGCTTGGAAGAAGCGCTTCAAGCCAGTAGATGGAAACACTTCTGATCTGCATTAATTTGTATTTACATATTTGCGAGGTAGCTCAAAATTCGAAATGAAAATGGATGGAAACACAGCTACAGTAGCTGTGTTTCCATCCATTTTCATTTCGATTTTTGAGCTAATTTTTGAAATCTCGCAAATATGTAAATACAAATTAATGCGAAGCAGAAGTGTTTCCATCTGCTGGCTTGAAGCGCATCTACCAAGCCACGCACAGCGTCATTACGTCAGACGTCAGCGTCATTACGTCAGACGTGAGCACTGCGCATGTCTACAGTAAACAGGAAGTAGCAGTTGAAAACAGAACCTGGCCACACATCTCGTCAAAATGGAGAGAATATTTCAGGTACGTGTTGCTATCGGTCGAGTTGTATTTATTCTGTCATACAAACTAGTTTTAGCGATGTTACATGTTGTCCGGAGCGGAAACAGCTGATCAGTCACGTGACGTGAATGTTCGCTTCGGCAGCACGAGTCGGCAAATGTGTTTCCATCTGTCGCTGTGCGCATCTGCTCATTTTCGAACATCCCAAAAACCACCTCAAGCGAGCGTATAAACTTTTTGGCGAACTTGAGAAAGTAAATACGGATTTTGCCGTTTCCATTAAGCTTTTCTGCTGCGATACTTCAAAATGCGCACCTAGAAACCTTGATGGAAACACGGTTAGTGAAGGCTTTTTGCTGACCCCCTGTTGATAATGTAAACATCTCCCGCTGAGCTTTTGTTTGACCTACATGCGCGCAGCACGCACGCGCGGACAACCAGGTGAACAGGCAGGCGGACATTTCACGTGTCATGCTACACAATATGTGCTAAATAATAACAGTTTAACAATAATAAACAGTGTTTATGTTAGTGTGGGAGATATACTGTATGAAGTTATCTGAGCTAAATTAATATATCTGGACTCGTGGTGTTATTTCAGTTTCCAATTTCATATGTTGGTGCGTGACTTGTAAAGGGCGAGATACACTCGAGCGTCCTCACGATACGCCAATACGCAGCGTACGTACGCCCCGTACGCAGCGTAGCCCCGCGTAGCCCCTCAGGGCAAGTACGCGCAAAAGTATTTTTTTACTACGCATACGCGATTCGCATACGCGATGCGCGGTGTCTGACCTAAACTTCCCCGGCGCCGGACTGTTTTGTATGTTACACAAATGAAATAAATTCCTCTTTTTTATCGCTGATCGGGCCTTTTCTTTTGTTTTTTTGCCTAAAGTCAAGTAACCGCTTCTTCCTCCGTTCACTCGATGAATGAAATGAATGAATTCAGGTCCTACCTGGGTGCGCGATGTTTTATATATTCCCTGGTGGGCTGTGGTGGGCTGTGGGCTGCAGGAAAAGCACTCCGTGCTCAGCTGCTCATATTACAACAAGGAGAACGCGAGCGTTTGGAGCGAAAAACTAGCGGAAGTGACGATCGGAAGTGACGGTACGGAGGAAATGACGTTAGAATTTGGAGCGAAAACACGAGAATCTACGCGAGAACGAAAGCCGTGTAACTTTGTGTGCTCTTGTCTACCGGCCGCCTCGCTCCAAGAACTTCATCAGCGAGTTTTCTGATTTCCTGGCTGAAATTACAGCTAAATATTCTCGGGTCGTCATTTCAGGCGACTTCAACTTGCACGTGTGTTGTCCTGAGAAGCCCATGGTTAAGGACTTTCTAGATTTATTGGACTCATTTAATTTAACTCAACACGTGAACTCTTCCACACAGCAGCGTGGACATTTGTTGGACCTTGTTTTAACATGTGATGTGACCGTTTCAAACCTTGAAATAGGAGACAATGCATTCTCAGATCATAGGCCAGTGAATTTTCAGGTCACCATCCCCCATGTAACACCTAAAACATGCATCCCTGCACGTAAAGGCAGGAATGTTAACCATCTAACTGCCGCACGTTTCACTGAGGTTTACAACAATGACATGTTAATTCAGCCCCCGGGGTTCCTCTCCAGCACTGAGGAGCTGACAAACCAGTTTGACTCTGTTTGTTTAAAGGCTTTGGATCTAGTAGCGCCTATTAAACCGAGAAGACCAAAACTCAGGGCCGAACCGTGGCTGAATGACACAACCAGAGCTGCTAGGCAGCAATGCCGAAAGGTGGAGAGGAAATGGAAAAAAGACAGTCTGCAGGTCTCTTTTCAGATGGTAAAAGATAGCTGGCGCCGATATCAGAAAGCAGTGAAAACTGCTAAATCACAATACTTCTCTGATATCATTGCTGCAAACTCTCGTAACCCTCGAGTTCTGTTCTCCACCCTAAACTCTGTTCTCCACCTCACTGAACAATCACCCATGGAAGCCTCGACTGAGCTGTGCGAGAACTTCCAACATTTCTTTTTAGATAAAATCGCAACCACCAGGGCTCTCATTTCTCCTCCATCTCACGATCCATCCATCCCACCTCAATCTGTTGCTGTGTTTGAACATTTTGAACCAGTCTCTCTGTCCTCTCTAGAGCAGGTCATGTGCAGCCTGAAACCATCTGGCTCCCCCTTCGATGTGGTCCCCCCTCGGCTTCTAAAGGAGGTTTTTCACACTCTAGGTCCCTCCATTCTCTCGATTGTAAATAGCAGTCTATCTTCGGGTGTGGTGCCAAAATCATTAAAACATGCTGCTGTTCAACCCCTCCTGAAAAAACCAAACCTCGACCCGTCAGTATTATCCAATTTCAGGCCTGTCTCCAGACTCCCATTTGTTTCTAAACTTCTAGAGAAAATAGTTGAGTCCCAACTAAAGTGCTTCCTGGAGGATCACGCTATCCCCGAGCTATTCCAGTCTGGCTTCAAATCCCTCCACAGCACTGAGACTGCCCTACTGAAGGTTTTTAACGACATCTTTCTATCCACAGATACTGGTGACTCTGTGCTGCTTGTCCTATTGGACCTCACATCCGCTTTCGACACCATCGACCATGAGATCCTCATTGCTAGGTTGGAGCAGTGGGTGGGCATCTCAGGATCAGCCCTAAACTGGTTCAGATCCTACCTCTCTGACAGGTCTTTTTGTGTGTCCATCAATGATTTTACTTCTGCAGTGGCGGCTCTTAAATGGGGGGTTCCGCAGGGGTCCATCCTGGGTCCTCTCTTGTTCTCCTTATACCTGCTGCCACTCGGTGCTATTTTCCGGAAACACAATATACCTTTCCACTTCTACGCTGATGACTGTCAAATCTACTTCCCCCTAAGACAAAATGGTACAGGCTCTATTCAACCTCTGCTCGACTGCCTGGCTGACATCAGGGACTGGATGGCTTTAAATTTCTTAAGCTTCAATGATAAGAAGTCTGAAGCCATATTGTTCCTTCCCAATGACACAACCTCAAACCACTGCATTGACCTGTCTGCTCTACCCCTGTCCGAAAAACAAAAAGTCAAAAATCTGGGAGTGATAATGGATCCTTCCATGAAACTCAACAGTCATGTAAACATGATCGTCAAATCCTGTTTTTTCCAGCTGAGGCGTCTGTCTAAGCTGAAGCCCATATTATCCAAAAAGCACCTGGAGACAGTGATTCACGCATTCATTACATCTAGGCTTGATTACTGCAATTCACTTCTGTTTGGCGTCAGTCAAGCCACCATTGCACGATTACAACTGGTTCAGAACGCAGCTGCCCGATTTTTAACCAGCACACGCAAAAGAGAGCACATTACACCAGTCTTGGCCTCCCTTCACTGGCTACCGGTTCATCTTCGAATCCAATTCAAAATTCTCATGTATGTCTACAAATCGCTGAACAGTCTCGCCCCCGCCTATCTCTCGGATCTGATACACCCATATGTCCCTCCACGTGCTTTGAGGTCAGAGGATCAGGTACTCTTAATAGTTCCAGAAACTCGCCTTAAGCGCAGGGGTGACAGGGCGTTCTCTGTAGCAGGCCCAAGACTCTGGAACGAGTTACCGCTGCTCATCAAACAGGCCCCCTCCCTCTCGGTTTTCAAATCCCGGTTAAAAACTCACTACTACTCCATTGCTTTCAATGCCAGCTGATTTGTATTGGATCGTTTGATTTATGATCTGCAATGTTTTTATGTTTTTCGTGTTGTACTTCATTGTCTGTGTTACCTGTTGCGTGTTTGTTTGTCCAGCACTTTGGTGTGGACTTGTTCCTGTTTAAAGTGCTTTATAAATAAAATGGTATGGTATGGTATGGTATGGTATGAGTGTAGCAGCAGCTCCGTATACGCGTGTATACGCGCGTATACGGAGTCTGCTTCAGTGTATCTCGGGCTTAAGCCTGTATAAAACTTCTCGTTCTCACAGCTTCCATTCAGAATTGAAAAAGACTTCTGGACAGAAGTCGAAACGTTTTCTGCAACAAATAAAGTCCAGTTGATCCTGTATTGAACGCCTTTTTTGATATCTGGACTCGTTACGTCATTTAAACAATGCGTAACGTGCTGCGTGTAAAGCTGAAAATGAAGACACCAGGTTTATTTTTTATTTATTTATTTATTCAACACCACAAACTGTATGTCACACAAACACTGAGAATTTAACTGAACACTATTAAAACACGTTAACCGAACTGTTAACTACGTTAATGAACTGGACTCTGCTCTGTTTTCATCCTGGATACTGGACCACATCAGAACCGGTCCGCCTGTTGGAAGGAAGGCTGCTCGACCTCGCAGAAAAAAATAAAAAATAAAAACTCAGTTCGTTGTTGTGTGATCACAGTAAACACAAGCAAACATTATATTAAGAACGTTGATTTACCTGCTGTAAATCAGCTGTTTATCACAGACTAAAGTCCGACATCATCCTCATCGACTCGGTTCTGGTCCACAGTCCACTCAGAGTCTGGTGTGGAGCTTGTTAGATAAAGCGGGTCCCGCTTGGTGTCAAATATGTCGACATTTTATCCAAATCCAGCTTTAACTTGTTGTTAACTTGTTAGCTCAACAATTAGCACAAGAGAAAGCAACAGTCTGCCAGCAGACTGGGGAAACACGCACACATGCGCATTAGGTTTAGGCGCATTAGACCAAAAAACATGCTTGTTAGGCTGATTGGTGACTCTAAATTGACCCTAGGTGTGAGTGTGAGAGTGGATGGTTGTTTGGTGTGAGTGAGACAGGTCCCTCTTGTAAATGAGTCACCGTGACTCAACGAGGCTAGCCTGTATAAATAAAGGTTGAATGGAAAAAAAAAAGAAAAATAAGTGAAGGTGCAAAAATTCACAGCGCCAACTAATGACCTGGCTTGGTAACTACAGCAGAGGGAGGGATTCATGAGGAAGGGGGAGATTTGAGCGGATGCATGTAAACACTAGAATTTGCCCGTATAAACGCAAATCATTTCATCTAATTAACATACCCAAAACCTCCGTTTCCCCCCACCGTTCTGTGTAAACCGGGCCTAATTCACAGACGAGGCTCCTCTGTTCCCATCGGGTGTGAAAATTTTCTGGGAATCAGTCCTAAAGCTGCATTATACGTTTTTGAAAGTTGGAATCTGAGACCTCCTCCTCTTTTAAGAGAAGGCTTTTCTCTCTTAATATAAACAGCTTCCTTCACCCCCCTCTCAAACCACCTGTGTTCTCACAATTGTTGCCAACCTCTACATGGAGGAAGTGGAACAGAGAGCCATAAACTCCTATGAGGGAACAACTCCAAGCCATTGGTTCGGATATGTGGACGATACCTGGGTCAAAATCCAAGCCAAGGAAGTAGAGGCGTTCACCAGACACATTAACTCAGTTGACAACAACATCAAGTTCACCAGAGAGGATGCAAATGATAACAAGCTGCCTTTTTTGGACTGTTTGGTCCACATGGAAAGAGAGGACAGTCTTAATATTGAAGTTTACAGAAAACCAACCCACACAGACCAGTATCCTCTGTTTGACTCTCACCATCCACTGGAACACAAACTCTCTGTCATCAGAACTTTACAGCATCAGGCTGAACACATCCCCACAAAGACAGAAGGGAAGGAAAAGGAACATAAACACGTAGAAAAGTCTCTCCAAACATGTGAATATACTAACTGGGCTTTTGTCAAGTCAGCAAGGAAATCTACTAAACACACTAATGAACAGAAAAAGGAGAACAGATGAAAAAACATTGTCATCCCTTATGTGGCTGGACTATCAGAGCATTTCAGAAGGATTTTCAACAAACATAACATCCCAGTTCATTTCAAACCCAGCAGGACTCTCAGACAGAGGCTGGTCCACTCTAATGCTGTGATCACACCGAACAGCTTTTCAGCAGCAGGAGCGTCCAGTTTACATGTAAAGTCAATGGGGGACGCGCTTCCAGCCACGTCTTGGCGTCGGGCGTCACGTCGCGTGCGTGTTGAGCGTGCTGGAAAGCGTTTTCCGTGCACGTGAACCGGCTTCAGCCTCCAAACCGCGCATTCAACATGCTGAAGTTTTCGCGGTTCAAACTTTCAAACGCCGCTCAACTCTCCCTGATTGGTTGGTGTGTCAACCAATCAGGGAGAGTCGGGGGGAGAAGAGAGGGGGAGAAGAGACGAGGAGAAGAGACGAGGAGAAGAGAGGGGGAGAGTCCCTATGTGACGCGGAAACGAGGGGGCGCGCGCACTATGTGACGTATTGTTTGTGGGACACAGAAAAGACCCGCAAGGTCGTGTACTATGGAAGAGAAACTCATTGTAGCTGTGTGTTCGCGACAAGTCCTTCACGACCAGTCAAGTCTGCTCCACAGAGACGGAAATAAAAAGCTCCTCGCCTGGCGGAGTGCGCAGGACTCTGTGCGCAGGACTCTGTATACCGGTAAGCTCCTCCCACACACCCCGCAGCAGTTTCGCGTTCTGGCTTTCTGGTCCAAGTAGGTCCCGACACCAAGTGCGTCCACTTGCGTGCGTGACGAGCTTTTTGGAGGTTGAAAAGCTGTTCGGTGTGACCACACCATAAGGACAAAACACCCACACACAAACAGAGTGGTGTAGTGTACGCAGTCCAGTGCAGCGAGGACTGTCCAGACCTCTATATTGGGGAAACTAAACAGCCTCTTCACAGACAAATGTCCCAACACAGGAGAGGGGGGGGGGGGGGTGAAGGAAGCTGTTTATGTTAAGAGAGAAAAGTCTTCTCTTAACAGAGGAGGAGGTTTCAGATTTCAACTTTCAAAAACGAATATTTTCACACCTGATGGCAAACAAGGAGCCTCGTCTGTGAATTAGATTAACAAAGACCTTAAGAAACCCCTACTGTTAAGGTGTGAGGTGTGATTTGTCAATTTACATAGGTATGTTGTATCTTATCTCAGCCCTTAAAACCTTGCTCACTCACTCTCTGTCTTTGAATTGAGAAAGCTACTTGGATGAGAAGCGAAACGTCTTCTGTTACAAAGTCCAGTTGTTTCTGTATTGAACGCCTTTTTTATTTTATCGTGTCCTGGATGACTGAGAATCTTCACCAGCATATTCCAGTGGTAATAAGTTTTCTGAATTATTCTGTCTCATAAATGTACAGCTGAAGTTTGCTTGGATACAGGAACGTGTCAATATTTCCCAGCAGTTAAACAAAGTACTGTAATCCAAGTTAAACAGTTCAAAGCAGCATCGAAGACTACTCAACAATGAAACTGCTGGAGACTTTTGGTCATATCTGAACAAATATCTTAACATTTTCAAGACTTTTGACTTTAATGCCAATGAAACAATCATCACAAGGCCTACTGAAAGAAATGGTGGGATTCATTTTGAGATCCAAATTTCAGCTCACTGTTTACATAAGGAACACTCACATTCTGAACTGTTTGACGTAGATTCAGAAGTCCTTAAAATTGTAGAACATGATGAAAATAGACTTACCTGAGTTGTATGAAGAAATACAGTATGGAGACTGATTATTGAAGTGTTTACCATGATGAATCTGACAATAAACCATTCGGTAGTTTTGCACCACAATACATCCCCTTCCCCATTTTACCACAATTTAAAAATTAATTGATATGGATGCAGAGCTAAGTTAGGCGATGGGCAGGATCAATAATCTTTGCCTGAGTTTTCATTTTTCATACACCACATTTTACTGCCATAGTTTTAGTTTACATGTCTTATTTTGTATTATGCACATTCTTTTGTTCTGACTCTTATTTTGAAAGGCAAAAGTAGGAAGTGTTTCCCAGGATGTTGCTAGGTAACCAAAGAAAGAAGTTGTACGGTACTGCTATGAAGGCATGATATTAGCAAGTATCTATACAAAAGTAATTTAAGTTTAAGAAGTTCTCATTTCTACCTCAAAAGGAAGGGTCAGCCAGCGAGGTATTTATATGTTATATCATTTTTATGTCAAGATTGTATTCATGACACCGTCTCACTTAAGTTTATGTTGTATTTTTAGTTCGACGGTAGTGTTGGTGTCAGTGACAACGAAAGTGAAGTGTAATAAGAAGATTTCCATTAAAACTGACTACACACTAGCAGTTCAACGAATTCATTAATGCTGTAAAGAAGAGGTGGAAGTGACAGTCGAACTCGATGACAAAGTCGAACTCGATGACAAAGAAAAGGAACGGAGCTGCATGAACGCCCTGACCTCTGGTGGCGACATTGCGTCATTGCACCAAAGACCAACGGCTGCAAATGTTAATGGTCACATGTTCAACTGCTGCTTCTTCATAAAGACGTCCAGAAGCCAGACATTTAAGTTCATGTTTGGAAGGTGACACAAGGAAGGAGTAACAACAAGGAACTGTGTGAAGCTTGACAACAGCAGAGCCAGCACAACAAGATAACAAGAAGGGAAGTAATGCAACAAAGCTCATAATTTAAGTTAAGTTAAAAAGAGATTTCATCGAGTAAAAGTCCATAACAGTTCAAGTAAAACAAAATGTCAGAAACAAATGACACAGAAATAGAAGATGCCAGTGCAGAACAAGCTGCCAAAGCACAGCAAGCAGATGAAACCTCTTTAGTGCAAATTGTGCAAAAAGAGCTGCGTAGAAGTGAAAAATCTCGCATATTAACAGGAAAAGGAAGACAATTTCATAAAGAAAAACTACAGGGGTTGCAACGTCATTTTGAAAGTACTTATGACAGATGGAAAGCATTAATAATAATAATTAATTCAATTTATAACGCACTTTTCATTACTGAAAATCTCAAAGTGCTACACATATATTGAATGCTACACACATTCATAAACCGGTGGCGGCATTAATCAAGGTTGCTAAAAAATCTGTTATAAAAGGAGATCCAGTTGACATTCTTGAAGGTCATATGGACATTGTGCAAAGAGAACTAGCCGCTCTTAACGATATTTATGATCAATACAGAGCAATGGATGGACCACCCCATGATGTGCATTCCAAGTTAGACAAAGGCATATCAGTGACTAAGGTAGTTTTCCAAAACATCCAATGTTATGTTGAGGGAATAAATAAGGAGGAGATTGTTTGGCCTGATGCTAGTTCTGTATTTACATCTTCTAGCTCAGATACTGTCTCAGTTTATAATCTGTTTAAGGCCAGTACAGTTATTTCTAATGGCTCCTCCACCAAAAGACAAGAAGCTATGGCAGAGTATGAAGCCACAAAGGCTGTGCTTAAGATAATGGCTGAACAAGAGAAATTTAGAGGAAAAATGCTGTAAGAATTAATGAGGAGGTCAATATTAATACTGACCTCTTTATCCTTAATTAATCTACTTATTCAGATTGAATAGTAAATGTTCACGGATTCTGTTCTTTTTCAGTTTACCCAATATTTCTGTGATCTTTATGATGGATAAATACACAAAGCCATTAAGTGACAAAGACGTTAACTTAGTTTGATATGTCAAAGAGACACTATCATTTATTTAAAATAAATCAACTAAATTAACACCATTACACTTGATTGACATGATTTCACTTTCTTTCAAATTAATACGTCAGCAAACTTAAATTCAACACAACAGACATAAATATTGGATGTTAACATATTTAGACTGTGGGCTCTTTAAACTTAAAATAGTTTCCAGCTTAGATAGAGAGGAAAAGATTTAGGAGGAGAAATTTATGGAGGAAGAAAAGTTAAGAGTCAGGGAGTTATCTTGATGTGTTTTAACCAGAAACATGGCAGTTCTCCGGCCGATTAAAGCTACACGTTGGTACCCTTGGCAAAGCATTTGACGACTTGTTACCTCGTGAAGATGGTCAGTCTCCCTCGGTCCAGTTTGGTCAGTTCGTTTACCATTCTCAGCGTCTCCAGACGTGCGCCTTGACTCGAACCGAAGTAACGGCAGCTCCTGGTGCTGTTGTTCAAGATAAGACGTTCCTTAAAGGAATGTCAATAAAAGAGAGCTTTTCAGCTGTTGAAGATGGCTTATAACTTGGCATGTTATAAGTCTTTAACTGAATGACGTGTCCTTAGCGTGTGACTAGACGATCATCAGTTCTTTGGAGAAGACCATGGTTTGAGGCTTACTCCAGCAGACTTCTGCAGACTTCGCAGACTTCTTTGAGAAAGTAAAATGTGAAGGTTTTAACTGAGACGTGACCCAGAAAATGTGTTCTTTCTGATTGGCCGAATGGCATCATAAGTTGATGTGAGGATGACATCAACATGTTGAAAGGGGGTCAAAAGATTAGTTTGTCAGAAAGATAAAGTGTTAGTTTCAGATGTCAGCATTTTATCATAAAACTGATTCCTTTGCTTTAACACTTTAACAAAATACTGTTGGTTTGATTAAAACAACGTCATTAAGCATTACATATGGGACCTATTAATGATAATAGCTTGATTATTAAATAGGACAAAAACAAAAGTCTCTGGATGTCTAGATTGTCCTGAGCTCAAGCTAAAATGAATGAGATAAAGTGTTCCTTTTATCTTCACATGCAAGTTCGAGAGGAGAGGAGAAATCCTCCATGTACAACATTTTGAATTAAGCAGAGTATTTGATTTATCTGACATTAAAATGTACTGATGCTCTTACAAATAAAATTATTCATTTGATCACATCAGCCTAAAATCAAAGATAGAAATAGTCTCTTATTGGTGACTATGTTATCAGATTATAGCTAAATGAATAATTTTGTAGTAAATGTCTTGCTTTACTGAGAGGTCAGTAAAGGTCATCACTGGACAGTTCAAAAACCTTAATTTGACCCTGGGTAGGTCCACTACATCTCCCCCCTTTTGGAAGCCATCGCCAGTCCTTGGGGATGGGGTCCAACACGAAAGGAAACCTTGAACTGTCTTTGATCTTGAAGTAATCCAGCAAGTGGAAAAAAAAAAATCAAAAATTATAATCCCATAAAGTTTTTGGAAATTCCATACTGTTCGTAGGTAATCCCATTGCGAAAAGCTTTTAATCCTTTGGAAAACAAAGTCTGTTAACTCTTGGAAAACAAAGTCTGTGATCCCTTGGAAAGCAAAGTCTTATAATCCACAGCGGTAATTCCACAGCAGTAAATCCCCAACGATTAGTTTTGTTGAATGATCAGCAACAATTGTTTTCATAATCAGCATGTAGAGGGGATCCCTCGATTGACGCAGAGGAGGCGGCCCTTGGATGAAGGTTGAAGACCAAGCGTTGGAGCTGCAGGTCCCCACATCGATGGTTGGAGGCTGGTTGGTTTCCAGTCCGTGCCACTCTGGTTCTATGTGTCATGCATTTATGTGGTTTTTAAGGTGGGCTTATGATTGGGATTTTACATTAAGCCTTACCTATATGCACCTGGTATGTAAGCTATCATGGTTTAGATCAGCTACAATTACCAATTAAGGGGTGGATCAAATCTATAAATTAGGTATAGGGATCTGTACCTATAGAATTTTGGAGGGCTTCTGTAACGAAGGCCTCTAATTCCAAACTATTCCTCCATTCATTACTTAGTTTAGGTTAAACTAACATAAAAATGAAATATAGTTTGATCTAAATGTCTGTTGTCTTTTAGACGAACGACGTAGGATTTGGTATTCCTAATAAATTTTGAAGTCTATGGCGAGACTCATCAAAATGAATAGATAATCTAGAATAGAAACGATCGAATCGGTTCAATTTAGAAATTGTGAGACCAGTGTAGTTTATTGTACCTTGAGTAGCTTTAAACTACATTGACTCTTCGACGATTGAGATTTAACAAAACGAACTGCATGTTGGCATAGTTAAATCCATATCATTCATTAACCAATGTTAATACAAAACCTTTTTGGCTGGGAGTGTTCAGAACCAAACAATATCTCAACTAATGACAACAGTAATGACTAAACAACAAGGAAACAACGTTTCACTGCTTCGACACACTCCTGTCGTCAGATTCCAAAGTGCAACACACAAGAAAACAGGTCTCAACTTTATGACCGAGGTCAAATTAAATCTCGTGGATTTAAACGGTTGTTAACACTAGGATGACTGAATTTTCAAGATCCTGAGGACAAACCCCCTCCTTCTCTTCAACCATTAGTAGGCCATTAACTGCCTTTTGTTATAAATATGCGTGCACACAACTCAGACACCCCCACCACACCAGACTGCATTCCAATGTTTCCACCAGGTAAGTCTCTGCGAGGCCCTGACCAATTCACACATAACAGACCCTGAAGTTATCTCACAGTTGAACATTTTGGGACATCCACTGAACGGAAAGCTTTGTCTGCTCCAGAACAAGTTTATGCATACAATTGTCTTATTCTGCTGTGCTGATTATCCTATAACCCTGATGTTCTGTCAAATAAATTATTTTGCTTACAAGTACTATCTCTCTCCTTGTCCTTGGCACATGTATATACGGTGCATTCCGACACATGCAGGTGGCCCATTGCTGTGTTCTACAACATGCTTGACCTATTGTTGTCCGTCATCTGACGGACCGACACAGGTCACATGACATGAAGTCAACTGACGGACCGACATAGGTCACATGACCTAAAGTCAAGTGACGGACCCACACAGGTCACATGACCTGAGGTCAACTGACAAAACGACATAGGTCACACGACATGAAGTCAACTGACGGGCCGACACTGGTCACACGACATGAGGTCAACTGACGGACCAACACAGGTCACATGACTGAGGTCAACTGACGGACCGACATACGTCACATGACCTGAGGTCAACTGACGGACCGACACAGGTCACATGACCTGAGGTCAACTAACGGACCAACACAGGTCACATGACCTGAGGTCAAGTGACGGACCAACACAGGTCACACGACATGAAGTCAACTGACAGACAGGTCACATGACATGAGGTCAACTGACGGACCAACACAGGTCACATGACCTGAAGTCAAGTGACGGACCAACATAGGTCACATGACCTGAGGTCAACTGACAAAATGACACAGGTCACACGACATGAAGTCAACTGACGGACCGACACTGGTCACACGACATGAGGTCAACTGACGGACCAACACAGGTCACATGACCTGAGGTCAACTGACGGACCGACACAGGTCACATGACCTAAGGTCATGTGATGGACCAACATAGGTCACATGACCTGAGGTCAACTGACAAAACGACATAGGTCACACGACATGAAGTCAACTGACGGACCGACACAGGTCACATGACCTGAGGTCAACTGACACAACGACACAGGTCACACAGCATGAGGTCAACTGACGTACCAAAATAGGTCACATGACCTGAGGTCAACTGACACAACGACACAGGTCACATGACCTGAGGTCTACTGACGGACCAACACAGGTCACATGACATGAAGTCAACTGACGGACCAACACAGGTCACATGACCTGAGGTCAACTGACAAAACGACACAGGTCACACAACATAAGGTCAATTGACGTACCGACATAGGTTACATGGCATGAGGTCAACTGACGGACCGACACAGGTCACATGTCGTGAGGTCAACTAACGGACCAACACTGGTCACATGACCTGAGGTCAAGTGACGGACCAACACAGGTCACATGACATGAAGTCAACTGACAGACAGGTCACATGACATGAAGTCAACTGATGGACCTACACAGGTCACATGACCTGAAGTCAAGTGACAGACCAACACAGGTCACATGACCTGAGGTCAACTGACAAAATGACACAGGTCACACGACATGAAGTCAACTGACAGACCGACACTGGTCACACGACATGAGGTCAACTGACAGACCGACACAGGTCACATGACCTGAGGTCAACTGATGGACAGACACAGGTCACATGACCTAAGGTCAACTGACGGACCGACACAGGTCACATGACCTGAGGTCAACTAACGGACCAACACAGGTCACATGACCTGAGGTCAAGTGATGGACCAACACAGGTCACACGACATGAAGTCAACTGACAGACAGGTCACATGACATGAGGTCAACTGACGGGCCGACACAGGTCACATGACCTGAAGTCAAGTGACGGACCAACACAGGTCACATGACCTGAGGTCAACTGACAAAATGACACAGGTCACACGACATGAAGTCAACTGACGGACCGACACTGGTCAGATGACCTGAGGTCAACTGATGGACCGACATAGGTCACATGACCTGAGGTCAACTGACGGACCGACACAGGTCACATGACCTGAGGTCAAGTGACAGACCAACACAGGTCACATGACCTGAGGTCAACTGACAAAACGACACAGGTCACACGACATAAAGTCAACTGACAAACCGACTCAGGTCACATGACCTGAGGTAAACTGACGGACCAACACAGGTCACATGACCTGAGGTCAACTGACATACCGGTATAATGGACCAGATTGCACATTTATATACGGAGCGGCCCATTGCCGTGTTCTACAACATGCTTGACCTGGCAGCGATAAATGCTTATGTGTTATACAAGGCTTGCACTGGGTCCAAGGATTTTGGACTGAGGGGTAGGGGGTGGGGGGGTGTAGGTGTAGAATTAATGGGTCATTAGCAGGGTCATTAGCATGTGAATCGACATTATATAGCCCACTGAAAGGGACCGGGGGATTTGGAAGCCAAGTTCCCTTGCGCAAAAAAGCGCAGCCTTAGTCAAATTAGTGTTAAGGTTAGTTTTTTGTCGTGGGTTTTAGGCTTAGCGTTTCTAAGTTCAAATTGGACAATGCGACTTATAGGGTGGGAAAGTACGGTAGTTTAAACCTGATTAGTTTATTTACTAACTTGTGTTTGGACGACCTTATTATCCCATGAAGTCGGTGAGTTTGTGAGATCTTTGTCTTTTGTGGAGTCATTGAACGCCTTGTAAGGTTTGATCTGATTTCGATGTACCCATTTAGCAATTGGCTCTTTGCGGCCTTTGCTGATTTTGATTTCGTAGACGACTGAGGACACTTTGTCTGTTATCAGATGAGGTCCAGTCCACCTGGGCATTAGTTTGCGGGCGAGAGTTCCGGTCTCGGACCCTCCTTTCCCGGTTGCTGGAGCGAACGTATAGTACCAGACTCTGTCTCCCACTTGGAGTTCATTGTGAGAGGCCTTCTGGTCGTAGTACGCCTTGCGTCCTTCAGCGGATTTTTCCAGGTTTTTCTGGGCGAAAGCAAAAGTGTTTCTGAGGTGTACATTCAAATCTTTCATGTATTGTTGTGTGGTGTAGGCTGTCGCCATGGCGGCGTCGCCTGGTTGGTACAACAGGTGTAGAGGGAGAGTCATTTGTCGACCGGTCATCATCTCGAAGGGAGAGATGCCAGTTGATGTGTGTGGAGTGGCTCTTATGGCCATGAGGACCAGAGGGAGTTTCACGTCCCAGTCCTTGTGGTTTGCAGCCACGTATTTCTTCAAAATACTCACCACAGTTCTGTTTGCTCTCTCTACTTGGCCTGAAGCCTGTGGGTGGTAGCCGACATGAAAGTTGGCCTTGACGCCTAGCGTCTTCCACAGTTCTTTCATCACTTCACCTGTGAAGTGTGTACCTTGGTCTGAGTTCACCCTAAGGGGAAGTCCAAACCTTGAGAATATATGATTCATTAACAACATAGCAGTGGTTTGTGCTGTGTCGTTAGGAGCTGGTAGGCATTCTACCCATTTGGTGAATGCACAGGTTACCGTGAGAAAATATTTATTTCCTCTAGAGCTCTTAGTGAGTGGTCCAACCCAGTCGATCTGGAGGTCAGACCATGGGAATGCAATGCCTCTGCTTTGCAGTGGTGCTCTGTGAAGTGGTCTGGTTGGCTGAAACTGGCCACAGACCACGCACCCTTCAATGTAGTCCTTGACATCCTTTTCATTCCAGGCCAATAGGCAATTTGTTTTAATGCCGTCAGCGTGGCTTTATCTCCTTTGTGTCCTGCGGACGGGAGATCATGGGCATGAACTAACATCACCCCCCTTTGGTCATGGGGAACCACGAACACAGGTGAGGACGTTGGTCCATGAGCGAAAGTTAAGATGCCCTTGATTAGTTTTAGCTGTTTGCGCAGCTGATAGAGGACCTTAAGGTCTGGATCGGAATCCAGGTCGTCTTTAGACGGACTATTTTTGTTCGGATCAGTCAGGTACAGTATCATGGAGTTGATAGCAGGATCCGACTTCTGTAGTTGGATGATGTCTGGGTCAGTCAGTGCAGGTCGTACAGAGACTGCGTTGTCAGCAGGTCTGGTTGCGGCCTGTGCACGTGTGACTGCCATAACTCTGACTGAAGGTTGTGTTGGCAGAGTCTCGATTAACCAGGAGGGGTCGAAGGACCATAGAGGACCTTCGTCGGCTCCTTCTTTGGCTAAGGAATCTGCAATGTCATTGTAATGCTTGTCATCGCCTGGGACTCTAGAATGCCCCGGAACTTTCTTCCAGTAGATCTGTAAGTCATGTGATGTCACTAAGTGATCACATGCCATGAAAAGCTCTTTGTGTTTGACCACTTTCCTGTCGCTTGTTAGGAAACCGTTCTGTTTCCACACAGCAAGGTGACAAGCGAAACTCAAACGAGCATAGTTAGAGTCAGTGCAGATGACTAGCGTCTTGATGGAGCGTTCTACTACCATCTGGAGAGCTATTAGGATTCCCGCAATCTCAGCGTACTGAGAAGTCTGAGATCCTAATTTGTAGCTGAAAGTTATCTGCTCTTGGTCTTGGAGGAGGACCCCTCCAACACCTGCTCTGCAGATCTTGTCGCGGAGGAATGAAGATCCATCCACGTACAATGTTGTCATATCTTTGCAGATATTGTCATCAAAGAAGTGGTGATTCGGGTCTTCAGTTACTGGGGGTTTTACCTCAACCGGCGGCTGGGTGGCTGGTACATCTTGTGTACACTTCTGGCAGATTGCCAAGTCCGTCCCCAGATGAGACTTCTTGTTTTGACCATAACGTATGTCTAGGTTAAAACTTTGAAGCGCCATGAGCCACGTTGCAACACGTGAGTTTGTCACCACACCATCTCTGATGCGTTCACTGTTAAGAAAGGTCACTGGCTGGTGTTGTGTTTCCACAATGATTTTCTG
>JBBPBX010031387.1:10076-34559 GCA_038048925.1 Garcialebias charrua
TTGCAAAGTCGCAGGGTGTTCAAATACTTAGTCGTCACTGTACAGTAGTCCCTCACTACCTTGCGTTTTTTCCACAATTGCCAACTTTAATGTTACTCAAGTGATTGGGAAGCTAGATAAAAAGTTAAAGAAAAACATTTCAGAATGGTGCCACCATTTTGTAGTTTTCTTTCAATAAGCCTACACTGTATTGCCAGTCAAAAGAACTACGCTACCCAGAAGCCAACAGTGCTTCCGGCTGCTGCTTTCTGCTGAAATGGAGGGAAGTTTTTCAATGCAAACCTATGCCATCTATGCAGCTCACGGAAATGGCAGGAGAGTGAAATAATCCTGAAGCTCAATTATCCACGTGCACATCTAAGAGCTTAGAACATTGTAAGAGTGTGGGAAGGGTTTACAGAGCCTTAAAATATACATACATACTAAAATACAGTAATTTCTGGACTATTGAGCGTACCTGAATATAAGCCGCACCCGCTAAATTTTAAAAGAAAATTAAAATTTTACATAAATAGGCCACACTTGTCTATAAGCTGCGGATGTTCACGTTGTAATATGAAATATGTACACGCAGAAAGAGGTTTTATTATTATTATTATTATTTTTTACTTTTAATTAAATACGTACCAGTAACAAGCACAAAAACAGTAAATGTTTTTGTTTTTTTTCATAACAGTACCGGTAACATGGCTGATAAAAAAAAACTACTGTAGTCTACCAGGAAGTCATTGATCGCTATACCTCCCAAGTGAGACGTGTATTGGGCAGCTATGTGAGCGCCTGGGTGTGACAAAGCTAAATGTTTTGTTGGCATGAAGCTTGTTAGCCCATCAAAAACAAATCCATAAATTAGCTGCAGCATTGTATAAGCCGCAATGTCCAAAGCGTGTGAAAAAAATTGCGGCTTATAGTCCAGAAATTACGGTAAATATAGCGTAGCTACTTCATGTTTTTTTTTTACCTATCATGGGGTGTTTGGAGCGTAACTCCTGCGATAATCGAGGGACTACTGTAATCCAATGATTATTTTGAGTTTCATGAAAGTTTCATGGTTCATGAAATGTAAATACGGTAAACAAAAAGAAAAGGGTGAAAACGTTGGCAATGGGCGATAACTACAATTAGGAAGATATCATATACAATACAGTACTGTACATAAATACAGACTTATCTTCCTTAATTTAATTACACTCAGAACAGTAGGAGTCCAACGTGTAGAGTGAGCTTCTCCTGGAGTGGAACATCTCTCAGTTCATGTAGGGAACACAGGAAGACAAACACGCCACTCACTTCCTCCACTGACTTACAGCGTTAACAACTGTTGCATATTTCTCTCCTCACACACACACACTCCACCTTCGGCAAACACACACACACAGCTCAAAGAGATCAGCAGCACTGTGCTGAGAGCAGAAGTAGGTTTAATCTGAACAAACACCCCCCAGCTCCACAGTCAGGACAGCTTCAACAGGAAACCCCGTCTCCAGCCGACAGCAGCACCTTCACCTGCCTCAACTCTTCAGAGTAAACAGAAAAACAAATTGGGGCAGAGAGAGGGTTCAAAGTCAGGAGGGGAGGTTTTATTTGCAACAACAGACCGTAAATACAGCTGCTCTCCACTTGGTGTCTGAGAGTAAACTCATCTACAGCGAGCTGAGGCGTCAAGGTTTTCCTGAATCCTGCGTTTTACCGAGTTCTGGCATCGTTTACAATAACGTTAAATCACCATTACAGCATCATATGGGCTTCGTAAGTCATATTTAGGTTCCATAAAATTAGAAAACTAGTACATTTTGCATATTACTGTAAGCTTTAGAAAATATTCACATACTTTAACCGTTGCATCACAAGAATATTGCATAGATTTGAGACTCAATACTACATCTTAAGTTTGTCAGTACCTTTGTAAATGCAAATTATACAGCATACAGGTACTTGGTTACTGCTTGACACAATGCTATTTAAAGAGCTGACTACTAAGCTAGATTCTTAAGTTAGAAAAGGTTGAACAAAGATATAACTGAGCAGTATTTCAAAAGGAGCTAACATTTAAGATAAAGTTAAGGGCAACTTTTACTTCGGATATCTTAAATTTAAAATTCTGTCCTCTAAAATCAAGAACTCCTTACATTTTGAATACATATTTTAAGCAGATGTAGTACCAAGAAGTCAGAATGAAACGATAGCTGATGGTGAAACGCACACAAATCTTTTAAAAACATACAGAAATTATTTAAATCATTCAACAGAAAACAAAACATATAAAAAGTGTCCAGAGCTGCACAGAAGAAAAAAAAAAAGATCCTGAGTTAATGAGATGGCCACTGATGGATCGTGAACATTTCTCCTCATTATCTCTCACCATCTTTCTCTCTCCTGTGGCTTCACCATCATCATCCTCAGTGTGTTTGGTCCATGTGCACAAGCACTAATTAATTTATTTAGGTCCGCAATTTCAAAAGCACTAATGTCTTATGAAAATTAGGGGAAGCTAAATTCTAAACCGCTATTTAAATTCAACTATTGGTAGCCAGCAAGTTATGCAATATTTGCACTAGACTGCTGTTGTGAGATTTACCTTTGTGTCCTAGTGAGGCTACCATAGAGTGGTTGCCGGGCAGCCGGAGCGGGAGGAGAGCTCGGGTGGGGGCTATTATTGGAACGCTCCTGACATGTACGCACGCGCCTGCTGTTCAACAATAAAAGTAGTTTACTCCCAGTGATACTGTGTCCCAGCATCTCATCTCATGACATGGTGTCAGAAGTAAGGACTTCACGTCGACATTAAAGAGAGGATGGCTAAGTAGCCAGCAGAGTGGCCAACATGGCGACAGAGATTCTCCCGCTTCCGAGTTGCTTCAAAACTTGATACCATACCATACCATACCATTTTATTTATAAAGCACTTTAAACAGGAACAAGTCCACACCAAAGTGCTGGACAAACAAACACGCAACAGGCAACACAGACAATGAAGTACAACACGAAAAACATAAAAACATTGCAGATCATAAATCAAACGATCCAATACAAATCAGCTGGCATTGAAAGCGATGGAGTAGTAGTGAGTTTTTAACCGGGATTTGAAAACCGAGAGGGAGGGGGCCTGTTTGATGAGCAGCGGTAACTCGTTCCAGAGTCTTGGGCCTGCTACAGAGAACGCCCTGTCACCCCTGCGCTTAAGGCGAGTTTCTGGAACTATTAAGAGTACCTGATCCTCTGACCTCAAAGCACGTGGAGGGACATATGGGTGTATCAGATCCGAGAGATAGGCGGGGGCGAGACTGTTCAGCGATTTGTAGACATACATGAGAATTTTGAATTGGATTCGAAGATGAACCGGTAGCCAGTGAAGGGAGGCCAAGACTGGTGTAATGTGCTCTCTTTTGCGTGTGCTGGTTAAAAATCGGGCAGCTGCGTTCTGAACCAGTTGTAATCGTGCAATGGTGGCTTGACTGACGCCAAACAGAAGTGAATTGCAGTAATCAAGCCTAGATGTAATGAATGCGTGAATCACTGTCTCCAGGTGCTTTTTGGATAATATGGGCATCAGCTTAGACTTTGATAAAGAGAGTGGGGATGTGCAGGTAAACTCGCTCCTTTATTCGATGGGGAGAGATGGCGAACCAATATATGGCTCATTCGTGTTTCCAGCGGCTACAGAGGCCAGACCTAATCCTCAGTTTGACTTTGATCTCGTGGTGAGGAAGTTTGATGAACATTTTGTCCCTAAGAAAAACGTCATACACGAGCGCGCCTGCTTTCACAGAAGGAGCCAAAGGGCCGGTGAGAGAGTTGAAGCTTTTGTGCGGAGTCTGTATGAGCTCGCACAGCACTGTGAGTTTGGGGGCAGTAAAGATGAGCAGATCCGGGACCGAATAGTTATTGGACTAATCAATAATAAGGTCTCACAGAAACTACAGCTGGAGGCGGATCTAACACTGGAGAGAGCAGTACAATTAGCACGCCAGAGCGAACAAGTTAAACAAGAGTGCAGAGCGAGTGGAAAGCACCGTGAATGAGGTGAAAAATCGACATTACAGCAGCACAAGGGGGCGCTACAACAAACCACACCAGGTACAAGAGCACAAACATGGGCAAAGTAAACAAAGCTGTCAGAGATGTAACAGGGAGCATGAACAGAGAGAGCTGCCCAGCCCAAAATAAAAGGTGCAGGAAATGCAACAAGATGGGACACTTTGAAGTTGCATGTAGAACCAAAATGCTAAAAGAAGTCAGGTCTGAGACTGTGATGGATTCAGATGAGGATTCATTTTTCATAGGAGAGCTTTTCCTGGGAGTTGCAACTACCGGTACAACAAATTCAGCAGTCATTGAGGAGTCAAGCTCAGATCCAGATTGGGACATCAAGCTACTCGTGAATGGCAGTCTGGTTGATTTTAAAATTGATACCGGAGCTGATACAACTGTTATGAAGGAAACAACATTCATGAAGCTACAGCAGAGACCTAAACTGACCCAGTCCAGGCAAACAGTGTACAGTCCTGGAGGGAAAGTCAGGTGTTTGGGTAAATTTCTTGCCACTACATTGTATAAAGGGCAAAAATACCAATATTGGGTTACAGTAATAAAAGGGCAATATGCAAGCAACCTGCTAAGCAAAACTGTAGCAAAGCACATGGGACTGGTCGCTAGAGTAAACGAAATTACTAGTGACCTAATAAAGGAGGTGTTTGGGGAAATGGGATTACTGAACTGTAAACCTGTAAAAATAGAGTTAACAGATGACGCAGTGCCATACAGTGTGAGCACACCACGCAGAGTCCCATTTCCACTCCTCCCAAAGGTGGAAAAAGAAATAAAGCGCATGCTCAACCTTGGTGTTATAGAAGAAGTTACCGGGGCAACAGACTGGTGTGCACCAATGGTGGCAGCACCAAAGCGCAATAAAAAAAACAAATAGTTTGGTGCAATTTAAGTCCTACCGCACAGCTGCGGTGATCCGGTAGCTTGCCATCCTGGGTGGGAACAGGGGGTGAAAAAACCCCTGACCTAAACAAGGTCATAAACAAAACAAAAATTAGCATTACTATATACACAGGACTAAACTGTTATCAAAAATAGTTAAACATTCACATAGTTAAACATTCACAAAAACAAATAAAATAATTCCAGCAGGTATTTTTCAAGAATCATTCAAATGTCCTGTTAGTGGGAGTGGTGGCGCAGAGGTTAAGAAGGTGCGCTTGTGATCGGAAGATCGCTGGTTCAAGCCCCGGTACCGACAACATCAAAGATGTGGGTGGGATAAGTGAAGCGGTCACACCTGTCTCCACCCTCATCTGCCCCACTCTGGGCCCTTGAGCAAGGCCCTTAACCCACACCATCTGCTCCCCCGGGAACCCTAGATATCAGCTCTCTACTCCACACAGAGGGCTGTGGTTGCTCGGTGGTCTGTGGTTGTGTCAGGAAGGGCATCCGGCGTAAAAACAACTGCCAAATCTTCATGCGACTAGATCGCTGTGGTGACCCCTAACGCAGGGAAAAGCCGAAAGAAGAAAAAAAAAAAAAAATTCAAATGTCCTGTTAAGCACCTTGGTCAATGCAAGGCATTGCAGGAAGGTGCTATACAAATAAAGTTTATTATTATTATTATTATTATAACTTCAATTCAAAGACCACATCAACAGTACATATCAAATTAAAGTTACAGATCAAGTTTTAAAGTGCACTTCCAAGTTGTATCCAAGTTTAATTCATATAAGAGTCAATTAAGCTTAATTTACTTCAATATTGTTTCAAAAAACAAATAGTAATTTCTTTTTTCTTGCGCAACCCAAAATAAATTAAACCAATTCCAAATTTCTATAGGCAGTCAACAGATTTAATGAAAAGTAACTAAAATGATCCTAAAAGGATGAAATTACAAAAATCAAAGGATTTATTTAATACTTTACGTATATATATTCTATTCGGCCACGAAATTAACAAAAAGAGAATGATCTTTTAATCACTAAGACCACTTTTAAATCTCAAATACATGGGCGTGTCGCCACCGCATTTCTATTTCATAAAAGGAACCCAAATACATAAAACGAACGACTCACCGTCAAGGGGTCGACACAAAACACACAATACAATCCTCCGGCTGCGTTAATTTAGCTTGATACAGCGGGGTTCTCTCATGATTTATGAAGACGTCGAGCGCAACCAGCTAGCCACAGAATTAGCACCCGAGTTCACATCTGACCCGGAAGATGTCAAGATGGAATAGTCCATTTTTAGTAGGGGGATACAGAAATCGACCGGTTTTTGTATTGCGTTTTTAATTATCGTTTTCATCGTAACTATAATTATTTTTATGTTAAATGTACATTAACAAGCATGAGCAATGTTAGGGATGTAGGTGACTGGCCGGGGCGGGGCCGGGGCCCCTGCTGATTGGGAGCCCCAGGCAACGGCATCATTTGCCTACATGGTAGATCCGCGTCTGTTCTCCCCTCTGCTCCCCCTCCCTCCTCTCTGCTCCCTCACCAAGGGGGAAAAAGGTAAACAAGCAGCTACGAGAGCCAGCGTAAGAGCCCGTAAATAAGTTTTTTCGTTTTTACTGATAGATAATTAGTTATTAGCGGTACTGCATTTTAAATAAAAATAGCACAAATCCGCTTATGAATTATAAAAGCTAGATAATCCGCTGTAACGCTGACAAATAGGCAAGATGGCCGCGCTCAGAGCAGCCGTAGCTTCACGAGCTCCCGGTTCATCTCTAGTTTTTAGTAATTCTAATAGTGTTTTTGTACCTGACTCTGCGCGTTTTTTGCGGGTGAATTATAGCCGAACTGAACTGTTAAGAATCGGAGCGGATTTACCACAGGGCACAGCTGAAATCAGCAACGAACTCAAATCAGAGCTCGGAAGATTGGAGCTGTTAAGGACATCTTTCTGGAAGCAGACGCGCTCCAGGGGAAAGAAAAGGAAGCGTTGCTCACGAGGAAAGAAGAGGGGTTGCCGAGCAGGAATTATGACGAGACTGCGGGCAGACGCTAAAACCGGTAGACCCCCGATGCCGGCTCTTTTTCTGTCTAACGTCCGCTCGCTGGACAACAAAATGGATCTACTTCGTTTGAGAGTGACCACGTCGGAGGAGATGAGAAGGTGCTCCGTGCTCTGCCTCACGGAAACGTGGATCTCTGAGGACACACCAGACTCTGTTTACGAGCTGGATAATAGGCTCTTTTTCAGAACGGACCGGTGCACCGAGACTACAGGGAAAACACGAGGCGGCGGTGTTTGTATTTACGTGCACAAAGACTGGTGCACGAACTGTTCCGTGATAAAAAGGCTTTGTTCAGCTGCCGTCGAGTTAATCACAGTAAGATGTAGGCCGCATTACCTTCCTCGCGACCATGCTGTGATTTTAATAACAGCTATTTACATAGCACCCGATGCTAATGCTAATGACGCCCAGGGAGAAATTCATGACTTACTCACCTCGCTGCAGTGTAAATATCCTGAGGGGCTCTTCATTGTTTGTGGTGACGTGAATCACGTAGATCTTCAAGTCCCAGCCTTCAATAAGAACGTCTTCACAGCAACGAGAGGAGATAAAACGCTGGACCAAGTCTACACGAATGTAAAGGGGGCGTACACGGCGAAGACACGCCCACCGCTCGGAGCTTCCGATCACGACTCTCTGATCCTGGCACCAAGACAACTCCCCCCACTCAGGCGCTCCAAGCCGGAACAAAGAGAGATAAGAATCTGGCCTCAAGATAGTTCCCCCATGTTGAGAGACTGTTTTGAGAAGACAAACTGGTCTGTTTTCAGAGAAGCAGCTACTGAAGGAAGTTCAGTGGATATGGAACTCTATGCTTCCTCAGTCCTGGGCTACATCAGTACATGCTCTGAAAATGTATCCATAAAAAAATATGTTAAATCCTACCCGAACCGGAAACCCTGGTTAAATAAAGAAGTTCACGCCTTGCTAGCAGCCAGGGACACTGCATTCAAGTCAGGAGATAAAGAGGAGCTGAGAAAGAGCAGGAAAGAACTGAAGGATGGCATTAAGAAGGCCAAGGCCACGTATGCACAGAGGATCGAGGGACAGTTCACCTCACAAGACCCACGGAGCATGTGGAAGGGTATTAAATGCATAACAGATTACAAAGGCAAGAACAAACAATGCCCCAGGGACCCATCTCTGCCTGATGCCCTCAATAAGTTTTATGCACGTTTTGATGATCCAAACAGACCAGCTAGCACCAGACTCACCTCATCACCAGATGAAGAGCATCTCAGGGTGACCGCAGCAGAAGTGAGAGGCAGTCTCAGAAAGATTAATCCTCATAAAGCAACCGGACCAGACAACATCCCAGGGAAAGTTCTGAAGGAATGTGCGGACCAGCTCTGTGAGGTGCTGGCTGACATCTTCACCACCTCACTTGCACTGGAGTCAGTTCCCACCTGCCTGAAGACCGCGACCATCATCCCAGTCCCAAAGAGCTCCACAGTGACTGGTCTGAATGACTATAGACCGGTGGCCCTCACCCCGATAGTCGCTAAATGTTTTGAGAAACTGGTCATGTCCCACATCAAGGCAACCGTCAACATCAACGAGGACCCTCATCAATACGCATACCGTGAGAACCGATCAACAGAGGACGCCATTTCTTCCGTGGTCCACACTGCTCTCACCCACCTGGATCAGAAGGACTCATACGTGCGTCTGCTCTTTGTGGACTTCACATCTGCCTTCAACACCATGATCCCCCAAACTCTGATAGACAAACTATCTACACTTGGACTAAGCCCCTCTATTTGTAACTGGGTACTAGACTTCTTAACAGACAGACCACAGTCCGTGAAGATCCACAACTTCTCCTCCTCCACCATAACCCTCAGCACTGGCTCTCCTCAGGGATGTGTGCTGAGCCCCCTTCTGTTCACTCTGCTCACATATGATTGTACAGCCACACTTCCAGGCTGTCATATTGTTAAGTTTGCAGATGATACAGCGGTGGTGGGATGCATCACAAACAATGATGAGTCCAGCTACAGACAGGAGGTGGAACACCTGGAGAGCTGGTGCAAAGAGAATAATCTTCACATGAATGTGAAGAAGACAAAGGAGATGATTGTGGACTTCAGAAGGAACAAACACACCCACGCCCCACTGAAAATAGGTGGGTCTGCAGTGGAAGTGGTCTCCAGCTACAAATACTTGGGTGTACACATGAATGATAACCTCAGCTGGAGCAACAACACCACCAGCCTGATCAAGAAAGGTCATCAGAGACTCTACTTCCTCAGACGGCTGAGACGTGCTGGTCTGAGCAGCCCAGTTCTCACCTCGTTCTACAGGTGTGCAGTGGAGAGCGTCCTGTGCTCCAGCATCAACGTGTGGCATGGAGGCTGCACAGTTGAAGAGAGGAAAGCTCTACAGAGAGTGGTGAAGGCTGCACAGAAGTCTGTTGGAGTCAGTCTCCCCACCATCACAGACATTTACACCTCCAGATGCAGGAAAAGAGCCACCTGCATCATGAAAGACCTCACTCACCCAGCACACTCACTCTTTGCCCCACTCCCCTCAGGACGGAGGTTGAGGAGCATCAAGTGTAGAACCACTAGACTGAGGAACAGCTTCTACCCTGAGGCTGTTAGACTCATGAATAAATAAAAATAAAATAAAAAATAAACACTGCAAAATATCACATCATGCTGATGCTGATCTGTTTTCTTGTTGCTGTGTTCATCTGTGTTCATCTGTGACCATCTGCTCATACAAACTCATGTTCGTGCTGCTGTTTATTCCCACTATATTAGGCTTAGTGTATTACTAGTTGATGTTTTTCTTAGTTAATTCTAGATGTTATTACTGTTTTTCTCTTGCATTTGTTGTTGGATGTAACTGGGACCCCGTGTACATAATCTCGTTTTCATCACATGTACCACATGCGGTGCAAATGACAATAAAGACTCTCTGACTCTCTCTCTGACTCTGAAATAGTTTAGGTCCGTTGTAAGCGGATTAGCGCATTAGCGCTCCCTAGCGGTCTTGTGCCCACCACTGGTAAACATGAAAGGTTCTGCAGACCTCAGTTTTACATTTAGGACAACAGCAAAAGACAAGAAAATTGCACCGATATGGATCTTAAGAACTGTTGCAAGAGGCAGATACTTGTAAATGAGGAGACTCCACAGTCAGACTTCGAGTAAGTAAAAAAAAAATGCAGACATGTTCTTCAGCACAACAGACAACACTCTTCCCAGATTGTTCAATGTAATTAGAAATTTAAATAAACTTCAGTCAGTGTACAAGTTAACCAAAGTTATTTTGTGATCTCTGTAACAGCTGCCAGGGAAGATGAGTATTTTTTTTTAGCAGGAAAGATGATTGCTGTATGTATTACACACAGGGGAGATGCACCACACTTCCTGTCCAAGAACGTCATCAACCACATGATGGGGAATCCAACTTTCAGTGCCACTGTTGAAGATGTGATGGATGAGGAGGCACCAAATTTCTACGACAGGTAGGAACTGAGCTAGGCTCATGCAAGCACTATCAAACACCTGGAGAATAGTTTTAGATTCGGATGACAAAAAAAAGTATGCTTTATTTATCTGGTTTGAAAGGACAGTTTTGTACCTAGCAACACAGTGGTATAATCACAAATTAAATCATTTTAATCCTAAATTCTAATTTATTACAGAAGTAGCCAAATTTATATTTTGTATGTTTTTCACGCTGTACTGTCGATCAAAAACAATATTGTGTCAGTATTTTTGTTGATTTAAAAAAAGCATTTGATACTATTGATCACACCATTCTCCTAGAAAAACTGAACAAATATGGTATTAGAGGACCAGCATTACAGTGGGTATCTAGCTACTTAAAAGATAGGAAACAATTTGTACAAATAAATGATGTAAGATCTGACCTCTGTAATATCACATGTGGAGTTCCCCAGGGCTCTGTGCTTGGACCAAAGCTATTTATTTTATATGTGAATGACTTGGTAAATGTGTCAGGACTCCTTAAATGTATACTTTTTGCTGATGATACTACATTTTTCTGTTTAGGTGAAGATATAGAACAAATGTTGGAATTGATAAAGACAGAATTTACCAAAATACAAACTTGGTTTAAAATCAATAAATTATCATTAAATCTAGAAAAAACTAATTACATGATATTCAGTAATAAAAAGAAAACTGTTGACGTTCCACTCAAAATTGAGGGTGTTGAGATTTGCAGAGTGAGTGAGGTGAAGTTTTTGGGTGTTATTATTGATGACAAACTGACATGGAAACAACACATAAATTCTGTAAGAATAAAAATAGCTAAATCGATTGCAGTACTGTACAAGGTCAGAGACCTATTGAATGATAAAGCTCTGTATTTGTTGTATAACACAATCATTGTTCCACACTTAATCTATTGTATTGATGTTTGGGGGAAAGCGTGTAAAACAATCACAAAGCCTATTTTTGTATTACAGAAAAGAGCTGTAAGAATTATCACTAGAAAACATTATTGTCATCCATCCAGTACACTATTTTATCAACTGAAATTATTGAAATTCCATGATTTGGTTGATTATAATATTTTATCAATTATGTATAGGGCTCAAAATAACGATTTACCTTTAAATATCCAAATGAATTTTGTTAAAAGACAAAGTTGTTATAATCTTAAGGGGACAGAGATGTTTGTAAAACCACAATTCAGAACTAGCTTGAAGGGACGTTCTACCTCAATCCAGGGAATTAGATTATGGAATGGCTTGGAGAATGTAGTTAAAAATGCCAAGTCACTGTTTACATTTAAGAAAATGATCAAAAGGAATTTGTTGAAAAAATATATATGAATTAGCATAAATATATATGAATTAGCATAATGTGTATTGTATCAATTATTAGTTATGTATTAGTATTAGAAAATTAGAAAGAGTTAGTCATTTTGTACTGCTGGTGAAAGATTATTATTGTTTAATCTGATTGTTTGAAAAAAGGGGCAGATATAATAAGATTTATTCTTCTTTCTGCTACCTTTCATTTTTTTACATTGTGTACGTATCATTGATGGGATTGTCTTGTATTGTATTTCTTTTGTAAAAAAATGAACAAATTTAATAAACATAAACATAAACAAACAGCTCTTTTTTGTTTGTTTCTTTGTTTGTTTGTTTGTTTTTTAGGTCCTTGAAGCTGATACGGATGAATCATTGCAAGATATAGTATTGCAGAACGGCAACCTTTTTGAAATGAAATGGCTGGATGCCTCCGAATTGTCAGGAATTTTCAGAAGCAAGCTTTTGTGGAGGTGCCATTCAACGGTTAGTAATAACCAGTCTGCCATTAATGCTCAAACATCAAAGTCAAAGTCAACTTTATTGTCAAAACTGCAATATGTACAGGACATACACAGGATTGAAATTGCGTTTCTCTCAGTCCCTCGGTGCAACAGTAACTATCTAAACACTAAACACTAAAACATTTAATAAACATAAGCATAAAATAGTAAAAGTGTAACACTGTCCTGAGTTTTTTCATAGTAGTATAAAAGTATGAAAATTTACACCAACACTAAAACACCCCTAAACACCCAATGAACATAAGCATAAAATGAAATAATAAAAGTGTAATACTGTCCTGAGTTTTTTCATAGTAGTATAAAAAGTATATCTATAAAATAAACTGAAGGTTCTAGCATTGACATTTGCAAAGAGTGGCACAGCAGCATATGAGTTAATGTACACAGTATATGTATGAGGTAGTTGATGTTGGTATAGAGGCAAAGTGGCATATGCAGTAAGGCACATAAGGCACATTTGGCATCCTTAGATAAGGCTAGTCAGAGAATACTGTATATGTATCAGCAGTAGTGTAGATATAAAAGTAGTGTAAATGTAAACAGTAGTAATAAATGTAAACCGTATTAATAAATGTAAACAGTGAATGTAAACAGTAGTATGACTATAGGCAGTAATGTAATACAAACATTAGTGCAAATATGAGAAGTAGTGCAAACTGAATGAGCACATGACCGAGAGTTTAGTGAATAACCCGTTTGATGACACAGGGTCCAGTGTTAAAAACTTTGTGTTGAGTGGTAATGTGTGAGAAAGTTTTTTGTGTTAAGGCAGTTCAAATGGGAGGGGAGGCAGAGCAGGCAGAGTGTTTAGCATTCTGACTGCCTGATGGACAGAGCTGTCTCTCAGTCTGCTGGTTCGAGCCTGGAGACTCCTCAGTCTCCTCCCTGATGGCAGCAGTCTAAAGCGGCTGTGTAGTGGGTGGGTCACCTGTGGTAGAAGGTGCACATGATGGGGGTTGAAGCTCCAGCCCTTTTCAGCTTGCGGAGAAAGTAGAGGCGCTGGTGAGCCTTCTTGGCCAGTGCTGCAGTGTTCCTGCTCCAGGACAGGTCCTTCGAGACGTGCACTCCCAGGAACTTGGTGCTGTCCACTCTCTCCACTGCGGTGCTGTTGATGGTCAGAGGGGCATGTTGTGCATCCCTCTTCCTGAAGTCCACGACAATCTCCTTTGTCTTCTCCACGTTGAGAGTGAGATTGTTGTGTCCGCACCACAAGGCCAAGCGGCTCACCTCGTTCCTGTAGTCCGTCTCATCGTTGTTGCTGATGAGACCTACCACTGTTGTGTCGTCCGCAAACTTGATGAAGTGGTTGGAGCTGTACGATGGTGTGCAGTCGTGTGTTAGCAGGGTGAATAGAAGGGGGCTCAGCACACATCCTTGTGGGGCCCCTGTGTTCAATGTGATGGTGCTAGATTTGATTTGATTTGATTTGATGTTTATTCATTCATTTTAAAAGAACAATACAAGACAGTTTCATCAGATACAAGATTTCAAGTAGGATAAAATGAAGGGAGCAGAAAGAAGATGAAATCTTATTATATCTGCCCCTATTTCACAGTTTGTTCAACCAATGATAACTTTCAAGCAACATCACAGAATGAATAGTTCTACCTATTTTCCTAATTGTAATACACAAACTACATCACAAAATGAATAATTCTACTTAATTTTCCTGACTGTAAAACATAAACTAGATCACAAAATGAATAATTCTACTTAATATTTCTAACTGTAATACACAAACTACATCACCCATAATTCTAATTAATTTTCTAATTCTAATTTTTTTATTTTTTTATTATTTTTTATAATTTTATTTAATTTTCCTATTTTTTTAATTATTTTTTTCTACTTAATTTTCCTAACTGTAATACACAAACTAGATCATAAAATGAATAATTCTACTTAATTCTACTGTCTGTGGTCTCCCGGTCAGGAAGTCTAGCAGCCAGTTACACATTGAGGTGTTCAGCCCCAGACTGTCCAGTTTATGGATGAGCTGTTGGGGGATGATGGTGTTGAATGCCGAGCTGAAGTCGATGAACAGCATTCTAACATAAGAGTCCTTCGTGTCCAGATGTGTGAGAGCTGTGTGGAGGGCAGAGGAGATGGCATCGTCGGTTGAGCGATTAGGTCGGTATGCAAATTGGAAGGGATCCAGGGAGGCAGGGAGGACAGATGTGATGCTTTTCATGACTAGCCGTTCAAAGCACTTCATCAGGATGGGGGTGAGTGCTACTGGGCGATAGTCATTGAGGCATGCGGGCGTTGCCTTCTTTGGGACAGGGATGATGGTGGTGGCTTTGAAACAGGTGGGGACGATGGCCTGGCTCAGTGAGATGTTAAAGATGTCCGTGAAGACCGCTGCGAGTTCCCCTGCACAGTCCTTCAGCACACGACCAGGTATGTTGTCAGGACCAGAGGCCTTCCGGGCGTTAATCTTGATAAATGATCGCCTTACGCTGTCTGAGGACAGCGCCAGCACCTGGCCATCAGGAGAGGGGGGGAGTTTATGTGCAGGTGTGCTGTTACTTGCCTCAAACCGAGCAAAGAACTCATTCAGTTCATTCAGCGTAGAGGTTGAGCTGTCACAGGTCTGGGGGGGTGGTTTGTAGTTTGTGATGGTCTGTATTCCCTGCCACAGACTGCGTGTATCCTTGCTGTCCTTGAAACGGTGAGCTATTTTCCTGGAATACTGCTTCTTGGCCTTTCTGATGCCCCAATCCAGGTTCTTTCTGGCTGCCCTCAGGCCCACCTGATCTCCCGCTTTGAAGGCAGCATTCCTGGCTCTCAGGAGTCTGTAAACCTCAGCTGTCAGCCATGGCTTCTGATTAGCCCGAACAGTGATGGTCTTGAGGTTAGTTACATCATCAATGCACTTGGTGATGTATGAACATACAGTGTCTGAGTACTCCTGGAGACATAAGTTGTTGTTTGTGGTAGCAGCTTCTTTGAACATACCCCAATCTGTGGTGTCAAAACAGTCCTGGAGTGCCTCTGAAGACCCCTCTGGCCACACTCGTATCTGCTTGCGGACTGGTTTTGTGACTTTCACCAGTGGCCTGTATGCTGGCTTTAGCATAACACAGATATGGTCAGAAGCACCAATGTGGGGGAGGGGGAGGGCTCTGTAGGCATTTTTCATGGTGGTGTAAACTTGGTCCAGTGTGTTGTTTCCTCTTGTTGCAAAGTTTATGTTTCTGTATGTTTTTGGAAATACACTCTTTAAATCTGCTTGGTTGAAATCACCAGCCGTGATGAGAAAAGCATCAGGATGGGCTGTTTGCTGCTCACTGATGTGCAGATATAGTTCATTCAGTGCCTCACTTCTAACTTTGCTGTTGGAGCTTGGAGGAATATATACAGCAACAATCATAACAGCTGTAAATTCCCTCGGTAAATAGAACGGTCTGCATTTAATAGTCATAAACTCCACTAAAGGTGAGCAGTGTTTGTGGACCACAGCAGCATCCAGGCACCATGCTTTGTTGATGTAAACACACAGCCCCCCTCCGCGTCTCTTACCTCCCTCGAGGGTTCGGTCCGCTCTGTAGCATGTTAGCTGCCCTAGCTGAACAGCATGGTCCGGAACGTTGTTGTTGAGCCACGTTTCCGTGAATACAAACACACAGCAGTCTCTCACAGTCTTTTGTGTCGTTCGTAGCAGGCGTATATAATCCAGTTTATTGTCCAAGGAGCGCACGTTAGCCAAAACCATGGATGGGATCGCCGGTTTGTGTGGGCTAGCTGCTAGCCTAGCTCCGATACCTCCGCGCTTACCCCGCTTCTGCTTCCTGTCGCGCCGCTTGTCGCATTTCCAATGTGGGCGCGATGGAGGGAGGCTCGGTGCTGGCTCCCAGAGCAGGTCGCAGTCACTCTGCTTGTTGCGCTTCCACTGCGGGCGCGATGGAGGGAGGCTCGGTGCTGGCTCCCAGAGCAGGTTGCAGTCAATCTGCTTGTTGCGCTTCCACTGCGGGCGCGATGAAGCGAGGCTCGGTGCTGGCTTCCAGAGCAGGCCACAGTTCCGTAGCTTCTCATGGAGCTCGCTGTTTATTCCCAAATGAGCGGTTTTTCCAACATCAATCAGGAATTCACGGCTGTACTTGCGTTCTTGAACACACATAGACATGACGGAGACGTGACGGAACTTTGCGGCATGCAGGACAAAGACAAAAACACCGTGTTCTCGGGAGAGAGAGAAGCCGCAGCGAGTGCTCGCGCCGCCATCTTGGATAACTAAAATATAAATAAAATATACTGTGTTAAAAAAAAAAGTAAAATTATATGATCATATGAAGCAGTATGACTTCAGTAATGCCATTTATATGTTTATATGTTCATCACCACAGCAAATGACATTACGAGACCTTCATGTATTTATTAAAAGCTAAATAAAAAACCCAAATTTAATTTACCTTGTATATGAGACTATGCATTTGAAATTAGTCCAAATATATTCCAACAAAAATTTTGGTTGGGAAGGGCATTTAACACACGTTGTTTAAGGATATTGAGTAGTTCATTTCTATGCTACAATACAATGATTACACTGTTCTATATCTGTTCTCAACAGATTCAAAGATGGATTGGCAAGTCTAGGGTTTTTCGCTGCACTACAGCAGAATCCCAGTGTTATGTTTCTCTGACAAGAACCTGACTGCTTCAGACTTGGAGAACATGTTTTAGACCATCTCTTGGCAAGAGACCAAAACACTTTGCTTTTGGGGAGATTATCTGCTTGATTCTGAAGGTTTGCACGGACAGATTGTGTTATTGTTCAAAATGTTTAGAAATGTTGGATTTTAGTTTTAATGAAAATAAAGCAAAAACAAGGAATTAAGTTTTCCTTAATGCAGTGTCCAATAACTACAATTACCGTATTCACTGTATTTTTTACAGAGAAAGTGGCGGCTGTGTCTCTTGAAGAATTGCTCAGAAGAACAATTCAGAGGAGCTGAAGGCCACTATCAGAGCAATCTGGGCTCTCACAACATCTGAGCAGTGCCAGTCTGATCCACTCCACGCCATGCCGCATCGCTGCAGTAATCCAGGCAAAAAGAGCTCCAGTCTGTGTGTAATGAATGAATATACAAGTTTCACTTTTTGATTGCATTTACTGAAATAAATTTACTGAAATAAACTTTTTCATGATAATTTAAGTTTATGACCAGCACCTGGTTACTGATCATCCAACAATGTTCATTCAGGTCATCTGGATAGTTTTTTTTTCTTGTGAGAACAAAAAAAAAAGAAGAAGAAACTGTCCAGATGACCTGACTGAACATTGTCATTTTACCATAATCATTTCATTATAATGTTAAATGTTTTTAGTTTTGTTTCATACTGTGATTGGAACCTTACATATATTTTTTAATTTCATCTTAATGTTTGGAACATTCTAGTAAATTCCAAAAAAGCTAAGTCTGGTCCTCTGGACATTCAAAAAACAAAACAAAAGGACCAGACTTAGCTTTTTTGGATTTTTCTACCTGGATTATTGAGCATGCATCAGGGGATTCTAGTAAATTGTTATAAAATTTGTTGACGTAAATTTTTATTTTCTCTTGTTGGCTGTACCTCATCTGTGGATTTATTTTAAAACAGGTCTCATGTACAACATGAGTCCTTGTGAATCAATGAGACTAACCTTGTATAAATAAAGGTTTAATGAGAAAAAAATTCTGTGTAAACCTTGAAGAGAAACAGTCAGTTTAAGACTTGTTCGTGTTAAAACGTGTTAAAAAAGTGGTCTAAATAAATCAACTAAAGTATAATAGACCCATTTTATTTTGTACAATGATGTTTGTTTAACAAAAAGTATTGGATCTAACGTTTACTACTTTCAGAATGGCTGACTTCAAATATCTTATTCACATATGGATATACCGTAGAAGACTTGTGGTAAAATATAAACGAGTATTATTTGTTGCCTGCCAGATCAAACCAAAATTGACAAGAAAAACAGAAATGTGTACATTGAAAAAAATCTAAATAATGAAATACTGTAAGATTTATCATTACTAAAGTCAGCATCACACAAATACAATATTTACTTGTTTAAATGTAATGGAAGAACAGGTAACAAAAAAGAAATTGAAAGTACATGACATGTATCAGGTGTACAAAATTAATTGCTGAGTATTTTTTTCAAGTGCAGAAAATACCTCAGCAAGACCAAAGGACGTTAATACCATCTTAATACCACCAGCTTGACAATTTGGGCAACATTCAGTTTTTTTCATCCTGTCATGCAGGTCCTGCAGCCAACGATGGGAGCAGCACGATGAAACCATGGGCACGCACACTGCACCTGCACGCCACCTGAAAATTGGATGAAATAAAGTTATATTTTTATAGCAGTGTTTGACAATTGTATATATGAGAACACTTTACATTTTCTTTTAAAATGAATGAATAAACATCAAATCAATCAATCAATCAATCAATCACCTTTATTTAACCAGGTAGAGCCCATTGAGATCGAGATCTCTTTTACAAGGGTGACCTGGTCAAGTGGTAAAAGAGTTGTTGTAGGATGAAGAGGAAGATGTGATAATTCAGAGGAGCTAAAGGCCACTATCAGAGCAACCTGGGCTCATAACACCTGAGCAGTGCCACAGACCGATCCATTTCTACCTGGATTATTGAGCATGCATCAGGGTTAGATTACAACAGTATTTACATGATGTGCATTCACAGTTAAGAACACCTGCTGGAACTACCACTGTTCTAGCTTCACTAGTATATTTTTTATAAAGTACTGTGTACATATGTAGTGTGTGTGATGTTGTTGGTTTGCTTTTATTACTTCCTGTATGGAAGATACTCCTAATTTCATTGTACATTTTACTGTACACTGACAGTAATGTCATTCAATAATTCATTGCGACACCTCCAGGGATACTATCGCTTAGAGTCCGAACAAACTAAAGGTTGTTATCTATAGATAAATACTAACCGGTACTGTGCATTTAAAGCATGCAACTGATATATTAAGATTTGTGGTGACTGGCAGATTAAAACTGAGCACAGATTACACAGCTGCCCAGTGTAAATATTAAAACTGAAGAAATTTGTTTTAGCATTTGTGCTACGTCAACTTAAACAGCTAATCGCTGGTACACTTGCTAACTAGCACACACTAGGTTAGTTCTCTGTGGACAAATATATTTATAGTTTGCAAAATCGTGGGCTTCATTTAACGTTTCAATGAGCATGTTATGTAAACAACACATTACTAATGCCGCACGAGTAATGTAAACTGAAATGTATGTCAATAAAACTTCATTACCTTGAAGATCCTTCTGAGTTCTTCCAGCGTCATGTCTTCTTTAAGCATGAACAAAACACCCTGATGCATGCTCAATAATCCAGGTAGAAAAATCTAACAAAACAGTTTACAGGCTAAAGGATAGCATGCTAACTGTACCTCCGTGTGTTTGTTTGTGAGTGTGTGTGTGTGCGTGTGGGTGCGTGCGCGTGTGTGTGTGTGCTGTGTTCGGTTTTATGTTGTTAATAAAGTTTTAAAAAAAAGTTTGACTTAAAGGTGCTATGTGTAACTTTCTGTAGAGTGCAGAACTTAGAAAAATTTTCAACAGGCAAAGCATTCTGATCCCTCCCCCTCTGAGCCATATATGGCTCTGAGGGGGAGGCTCTGCTGAAATTCAAATTCAAGCTCTGTTTTTATTGGCTGATTCAAATTCAAGCTCTGTTTTTATTGGCTGGTTACAAACTCTGTTTTTATTGGCTGGTTAAGGACGGGTCACTCTGTGTTTTTAGTGTTTTTATAAATGCTGATAGAGAAGCAAGGGGACTATAGTTTTTTTCAGAGATTACTTTGTCTAACATCAGTCTGTCAGTAGATAGTGACAGAGTGAAGAATTATGTTAAAAATATATTGTTAGAAAAGTTAGACTGCATTACAAAGTTACATAGTGCAGCTTTAATGTAGTTTCGTTTTTCCAAATGTAGTATTTTTGTTGTTTTTGTTGTGTTTTTCCAAGTGTAATTCCGTTTTTTTTCTTCTAATGTGATTCGGGCCACTTCCGGTTTGGCTTAATGTAATTTGGTTTTTTCTACTTCCGCTTTGGCCACTTCCGGTTTGGCTTAATGTAATTTGTTTTTTTTCTCTACTTCCGCTTTGGCCACTTCCGGTTTGGCTTAATGTAATTCTGTTTTTTCAAATGTTGTTGTGTTTTTTCAAATGTAATTTCGTTTTTTCAAATGTAATTCCGTTTTTTCAAATGTTGTTGTGTTTTTTCAAATGTAATTTCGTTTTTTCAAATGTAATTCCGTTTTTTCAAATGTTGTTGTGTTTTTGTTGTTTTTGTTGTGTTTTTTCAAATGTAATTCCGTTTTTTAAAATGTAGCTCATTTACACCTTGGGGCCACCGTATGATAGTCTAAACAAATGTTTAAAAAACATTTTTGTACAGAGGAAATACTACAGCTTAAAAGTTGATATTTAACATATTAATATAAAAGATAAAATTATTTAGAAAAGTATGTAAGATTTCTAAAAACATTTTGAACATGTAATTAACATTAAATCAGTGAAATGCAACTTTTATAGCAAATTTCTTTAACATACTTTGTATTTGTCAACACTACTGCTATGTCATGTCAGTATAAGACAAAGTAAATTTTTTCAAGATTATCGGTCTTGTGTTTTACTGTTCACCATGTAATAACATAGTGACAGTTTAAAGGTGCACTATGTAACTTTGTAATGCAGTCTGTAACTTTTCTAACAATATATTTTTAACTTATTTCTTCACTCTGTCACTATCTACTGACAGACTGATGTTAGACGAAGTTATCTCTGAAAAAAAAATATAGTCCCCTTGCTTCTCTATCAGCATTTATAAAAACACCAAAAACACAGTGTGACCCATCCTTAAACAGCCAATCAAAAAAGAGTTATTTTCATGCACGAGCTTCCCCCGCCCATCCCCCGCCTCTCCCAGCTGGCATCGCGCATCAGCGCACATTCCCGTTCAAACAGTAGCGTCAATATGGCGGAGGATAAACCCATAACTTTTCCGGGAACAAAGGTTCCACTAAAACTTCCAATTCCTCGATTGGCACAGGTTCGGAAACCCAACACAGTTAAACAGAAGAAGACCCATGAAGAACTTAAAGAAAAAAAGAAACAAATAGATCGAGCACGGAACAAAATAAACATCGGAGGTGCTTTTCAGAGGTGGCCAGAGCTTCGGGTGCTCAAAGGATTGCAAAGCGATGCAGAGTTAGCAACATTCCTGCTTGACAAGTAAGTGTCTTTGATTGAATCATGTGATAGCGCAAATGCCATGTTATTATCTACAACAGGCTAACACAGTTTTCCGGCCTAGAGCTGACGTGATGATAAATGCTAATGGTAGCAGCTAACTCATTCAACCTCAGTATTGTTTCGACACGTACATTTAGTTATCCTAACTTATTGTATTGTGGATCAGCAGTAAAGGCATGCACATATGATGAAAGTACTGTAACTGCGCTGTCTGTGTAAGAGAGGCATGATAACAACAACTAGCACTTAGCATATTGTCTGCAGATCATTTGGTGTTCATAATCGAAAAGTGTGTTAGTTCTCCTGCATAATATATGTTGTTGATGCATACATGTTAACCTCTTTAGACGTTTACCTGTATAAAGGGCCTCAAAAATCATTAATTTTTGCATAAAATCTGTAAAACTCGCGGTGGTGGGGTGGGGATTGCGCCTGTCTGCTGCGGACATGAAAGCGCCTGCTGTGAAGCAGGAGGAAAGGAGAGCGTAAAAAGTTCAAATCTTACTTCTAGCAGAAGAACAGGTTGGAAGATGGCTGTTTGATGCTATGTATTGTTTTTTTTAAATGTTAGATAAATTGGAAAATGAGGTTTAGAAAAAAATCCGTAAGACTTGAAAAAACCCGTCAGATTGTTGTATATGTCCGTATACCTGCAAAATAAAGTAAAATCCTTATAAATTACAGACAATCCGTACAAGTTGACATGTATGTTGATGATTAGCTTTAGTGTAATGGAGATTGTTATAACAATTTTACGTCTCAGCAGATGTGGCCATTTGCACAATGTGAATCGATACAATAATTCAGTTAAAATGATGAATTTCTGATACTAAATTGTGTAATGTTTCACATTCTGTCTGAAAATAATCTTACTATAAATGAAAACATCAGCGTGGCATTTTATGAGTATAGTGTGTCTATAAATTTTGAAACAGCCCTGATAAATTATGTATGGTATGGTGTCTTATAGTTTTGAGGGTGGTGATTTGGCAGTGACATCTTCCCCATCCAAACGTCAGAGGACAACACATCCGTTCCCTACCCTTTCCAGTATTGGTGGATCATCCTCTGATCAGTAAGGAAATGCTATTGAAAGCTTATATTGGCAAGCACTCTGTGTTTATTTAACCTCAGCAGAACTCATTGAGATTTATTAGATGTTTGGTTTGATAGATTATTATATATGAATCATTCTACAAACATAAAGATAATTTAGAATTATAAGGTAAGTTGTAAGTGACACAGCATATGAAACGTGCCATATAAAATACATCATTGTGTGATAAATGTGTTGAAAAGAATATCTGATTATTGTTTGAACTACATTATATGTTTTGATGCAGAGATGAAGACTTTGGAGAATATCTGAGAAGTAGTGAATTTGGGGAGAATCCCATTCAGGTTTTGGAAACAAGGTAAGTATAGCCTGGTTAAAACCAGACCCTTGTCCTTCACTTCGCTTCGGACTAGGGTCTGGACATTCTGTTATAGAGAAACGATTCTTGCTGGAGGCGTGGCCTCTGCTGATGGCTGCTCCCCCGTGGTCTGCTGAACTTGACTTCAGCTCCGCCTCCTGCTGAATTTTCTCTCGCTGCCGTTGCATATTCTGTGTTTATATGTTAATAAAACGTCCTAATAAAATAAAATAAAACCATGGATCGCTGGTCCAACACACCAGAAGACCAGGAAATCTGATGGGACTCGGGCAGCAACGTAAAACCCGAGTTTAAATCTCTCATGACAACCTCAGTCATTTCCTTGTTATAACAATACATACTGTGCAGTGAAGGGAAATGAGAATTGAGCGGAGCTGTGCAGGAAGGCGAGGGCCAGGCTAAGGTAAGTAATGCGAAACCGTATTTATGTCAAGATTATTTTATGGTTTGCACTGCAACTAATATAACTGTGATCATAATATTATTACACAATTTTAAAATGTTTATGGTAAGGTTGTATGTTTAATATTTTTTGTGAAATGTATTTCCACCAGAAATTATGGTAAGCATAAACAAATAGCAAAGTAGTTGTTTTTACATAATGTATTTTTTTTTATTGTTATGGCTTTTCTGTGCTGCAATTTTAATGGACATAAAATTTAAATAATACAGATGCACAATATTGACAATAAACGACTTTGAAGCTAATATTTTTATTTTCTTATTTTTCTAAATGTGTCACAGAAAAAGTATGATTTATAAATTTAATAATTTTCAAAAGCTGACTTAATTAAAATTCTGTTTTTCTGTCTTCATGTATAACATACATGAACATACGTATTTTAGTGCGTGTTAAAAATATGATTTTGTCTATACTTTCGAGTTAGTCTCATTACCTCTTATTGAGAGCATTTATTGTACTGGTACCCAAATACACGTTTCTTTCTGTCATGATCAAACTTGAATATTGTTTTTTTAATAAATTAACATAATGTGTTGCCTCAGTAACAATGTTACTTTATGTTTTTTCACGTTTATATTTTTTTGTTTTAGTATGTCTTCGCTGGACATTCACGACGAGGTTGATGAAAGTGACTTCAATGACATTCAAAATTCTGTGCAAGTAATATTTCTCAATATTTACTCTTAAACATGTTGAGTGTCACAAACTCATATCCCTTTACATAGTATTGACTGGGCTGAAGACAGAACATGGACACCACACGAGGACACACAAGACATTTCCACATCTGAGGAAGAGGAAACCTTTGAGTTTGACAGTGATGATGACAGTGATGATGATGATGATGAAAACATCCCTCCTCTATGTGTTCGGTAAGTTCATAAACATAACTTGTCTTTCATGAAAATTAGTATATTTTCTCATTGTTTTGTTTGTATTCAATTAGGCCTGGTGATGC
>JBBPBX010031388.1:5726-20626 GCA_038048925.1 Garcialebias charrua
TATATATATACAGGTAACCCCCGACCTACGACCCCATCGACCTGCGAACCACGGGACTTACGAACATATCATATTTAATAAAAATATGAATTAAAAAAAAAAAAAAAAAAAATTTTTTTTTTTTTTTTTTTTTTTTGTGTTTAAATGTTCTTAATTTCATGTGTACATCACTTTGTTGCAGCTCTGGTTGTTTTAAAGGCTTTATAAATAATAATTATGATAAAAAAGATCATTTCTGATCATTTTTGAGCAATTTTTGAGCAATTTTGGGAAACAGGAAGTAGGTCTTCAGTTTACACGGTCACAAATTAATGTAGAACACCGGACGCTATTTAAGGTTCAGTCACTGGGGTCTCCGGTCACAAATTAATGTAGAACACCGGACCGGACGCCATCTTAGGTTAGCTGCCGAGAGCTGGACGAAGACTGGTGACCAGGATGGCTTCATATGGATTAATTACTAGCTGGAAACGTCTCTGTGAACTTTGTGGATGTCTCAAGCAGCAGCGGATTTATCGCCGATCGTGCCAGGCCGCCGTGCGAACACCTCCGGCCGGCCTGGCTACACCTCCGGCCTGGCTAGCTCCAGAGCTAACACTGGAGCTAACACGGGAGCCGGCCTTTTGAACACTGGTGACCAGGATCGCATCATGTGGATTAATTACTAGCTGGAATAGCTCTGTGGACGTCTCAGGCTGGAGCAGCGGCTGGAGCAGCAGCTGCAGATTGATCGCGCCGCCGCTCCAACACTAGCTCATGGCTTGGCTAGCAGAAGCTAGCCAGCTAGCTAACACAGGCCTGGAGCAGCTGCGGTGGCTTGCCGGCCCCCGCGCTGCTCGGCCCGAAAACAATCAACGCATGGCAACCTAAGATGTCGGCTTTGACCATCTCAAAGTAAGAAAATATATTTTTATTTATTCTGTAAATGTGAATAGCAATGTTTAACATTACAGTACACTACTTTACATGCTTAAATGTGTGCGCGCGCTCCGTTAGCATGATAAATAAAGGTTGAATGAATGAATGAATGAATAATTTTTTTTTTTTAATATAATTTTCACCCCCTACCTACGAACGGATCGAGCTGCGAACGGTTCTTAGGTCCCAAACTCGTTCGTAGGTCGGGGGTTCCCTGTATACAGTATCAGTAATCAGATCTGATTGATGCGTGTTTGTGGCCCGTCTCACTTTGTGCTGACTGCAGGTTTATTATATTGTTGACGTGTTGCTCAACCACTCTGGAGGTTTTTAATATATATATATTTACATGCTTTTGCAGTCTTTACAACATTTTCTGAACTTTTTGTGTCAGTAAATGTGCTATAATGTCCAGTGACAGCATAAAATGAATTATTAGGAGTTAAAAAGGATGACATTTACCGGGATGTGGGAGCAGTTTGTTTCACTTCGGCTGCCAGCTGCTGATGTAAACAACCAGAGGTGGAGATTAATAAAGCAGCAGAAGGAAAACTGCATTAATTTTAGTGCACAATTATGAATACACTAAATCAGGGGGGTATCCAAACATTTTTATATGTGGACCAAAACTGTCCAGATGAAAGGACTCGTGGGCCACAAAATGTGAATTTAACTGAACAAGAACAACATTTTGGAGAAAGGACAAACATTTACTAATTTTGGTGGAGAAAGTTTTAATTTGTTGTACATCAAAACTAATAAAAGCTTCATAAACACTAATCTTTTTTATTTTTTTATTAAAAAATGATTTGATTTATTTGATCTGTTGCGTCTATGATTGTTTTTTTTTTTGTGTATGGAAAGTTAATTTTAGTCTGTTCTCTACAACAAAAGTGTAATATGCGTAAGTATCCTTTTAAAATGGGGTCGATCAGACTTTTGGACCACAGTTGACCCAAAGACTGATCGAAGTTCTAAAAACATGTATTTTTCCCAATAGGATAGAAAGAAAGAATAGACAGAAAGTAAGATTACAAAACATAACAATTATCCACAAAAAGAGCACAAGGCAAACACACCGACCGCCGTCTGCAAACCTGCAAAGTACATAATAATAATAATAATTAATTCAATTTATAACGCACTTTTCATTACTGAAAATCTCAAAGTGCTACACATATATTGAATGCTACACATATTCATAAACCGGTGGCGGCAGACTACCATGCAAGGTGCTTTCCAGTCCTACCGGGAGCAACTCAGGGTTAAGTGTCTTGCCCAAGGACACAACGACACATGGTGCGGGTCCCGGGAGTCGAACCGCCAACTTTCCGATCGGGAGACGACTGCCATTACCACTACGCCACGGCCGCCCAACATAACAGAACACAGCAACGAAACACATATGCATAAAGGAGACATAACATTCATGACTTTGCAGTAGAAGCCCAAGACCCCAAGAAGGAAAAAAAAGTCAAATTTCCCTCTTTATTATTTTATTAACTGCAATATTTAGCCAAATTTTATGACTCATTATTCAAAAGTCTCCTTTCTGGTAGGAATCAGTAAAGATTTGTGGTGCTTTGTACCGAGAAGTGAAAATAAAAAGTTTACAGCCAAAGGTTTATATTTAGCTTGACACTGTATTGCTCATTTTGAGAAGGTTGTTTTTAATCCATTTTGCTGTTAAACCTAAACATTATATAAAAAAAGGATTACCACCAAATTTGCAGAAAGTCTGCACGGACCTCTTAAACCTGCTGGCCAAAATGATACCATCTTAGTTGTGGGCCGCACAAAATCACCCCAAGGGCCACAAAGGGCCCTCGGGCCATACTTTGGACACCCCTGCACTAAAGCTTACAGCCTGCAGATGGATTGAAAACTCAGCCATTGCTCATTTTAAAATGATGCAGCCAGCTAATTATTTGATGCTTAGCACTGCCGGATTCCTTTCATGACCAAAGTTTAGATCAGGGTGTCCAGTCCTGGTCCTCAAAGACCAAAATCCTGCAGGTTTTAGATTAAACATGGAGAATGTTGGTCCAGCTGGACAATTTTATTATAATTGTTTTTCCAGGTAAAACAGGTAAAAGGTTATTACTGTAATCTAAACCACAGGAAACCATGTTTAACCATATGCAGTCTGTGTTTCAACACCAGTCTTAATGTGAAATTATTGTATTCCTCAAATGATCGTTAAATTGTAAAAACTCATACTTAACGTAAGGTTAAGGACAGGATCAGTGAAAGCTTACCTCGGTACGTTTGACCGTCGGAGCTACATGTTTGTATCCAGAGGTTTATGCTTCCATCAGCTGTTTCTGAAGTTCATGATTTAAACCTGCAGCTTTGACCTGGAAATTAATGGATGGGCTAGCTTTTAATTTTTATTTATTTATTATTAACAGAGAAATCCTTTATTTGACCTATAAGGCTTCATGGTTTGATTTATTTTCAACTAATAAAAACAGCTTGATTTGATTTGTTCCCTTCAGTTAAAAATCCGTTCACATCTCTGAGCTCCTGACGGCAGTAAAGCAGACCCATCCTTGTTCTGACCTCTTGCTTCCAGCTGCGTTTGTGCTTCTTATCGACCCACTGGGACTTTTAAAGAACACTTAGAGGCTAAATGATGCTGTTCTGCTGACTGACAGGAACACAGCAGCCCAGCTGTTCCAGAACACCACTCAGAACATCTGGAATAATCTGTGGCATGAAGAGAAGCGAGCAAACACCTGCCATCTGTCTGGAATAAGAGCTGAATCTGTCGAGGCTTTTAAATAAATCTCGCTTCATTCAGTTTGTAAAACATTAGTTTTACTAAAGAACGTCAGATCATATTTCCACCCACATGCTAAAGACTTATCAAAGCAGTAATCAGTTATTTTAATAACACGGTAAGTGTCTCATTTAATCAAGATGAAGGCAGCAGTTTGAGCTCACAGCTCATTTCGCTTCGGTCCTTGTTAAAGCTGGGAGCCCCACCGATCACCTGAGGCTGAAAACAGGCTCCAAGCTCCATCCTCAAAGTCATTCATGACTTTTTCCATCAAAACATTGTGGTTATGGAAAATCAGAGAACATATTGCAGCATCTCAAAAACAGATCTGAATCGGTCAACTGAAGCAAAAGCAGCGGAGGCGTCTCCAAACATGGCAGAAAATCAATGAATTGAAGGACTTTTGTCTTCATTTATTTGGAACAATGAGGCATAATTTGTTTTGTTTTATGCGTGTTGAGTTGTACAGCAGATGTTCAACCTCCTGGTGGTTTTGGATGCAGCTGATGAGGATAAATGCTCTCGCTGAACGTTGGGTTTTTGCAGCATTTTGTGACAAACAAAGCTTTGACTCGTTTTATTTTGTGAGGATGCAGCTGCAGAAATGCTCAAACAGACACAGTCTTTTTCTAAATCCCAATTAAATGTGAATTCAGGCCAGAGTTTTTTTTTTCTCCCCCCTCTGGGAAATGAAAATAACTAATTAAGCTCTGATGTGACAGCATTCTTTTTAGTCTGTTTTATTTTTAAAATTAAATGCCTTTTTAAATAAAGTTCTTCAACTTCACAAGTTGAAAACTTTTGGTGCTTTTTGTTGTTATTCCTGTTTAATGCATCCATTTAGCTGATCATGTCTGCAGAATGTGGGGTTAATTAAAGTTGTAGTTTCTGTGCATCTTTACTTTTTTATCATTACATGGTTCAAGGTTCAGGCTTTGTCTTGCTGGGCTCAGATTGTTGGCGACAAATTGCAAACAGCAAACGTGTTGGCATTCTCTCGTTCACTAACATTCACTCAAAAGAAGCACTCTCACGGCAGGTGAAGATTTTTAACCGGCTTTTACTCGCAAGGACTTACTGTATTCAGGAGAGGCTACATACAGAAACACATGCATGTGCATGGAAACATTGTCAAGATGTGAACAGTACGGTGGCCCCAAGGTGTAAATGAACAACATTTAAAAAAAACAGAATTACATTTGGAAAAACACAACAACAACAAAAACAAAACAAATTTTGAAAAAACAAAATAACATTTGAAAAAACAAAATTACATTAAGCCAAACCGGAAGTGGCCAAAGCGGAAGTAGAAATGGTCGGTTAAGGCTAAAGGATAGCATGCTAACTACCTCCGTGTGTGTGTGTTAGTGTGTGTGTGTACTGTTCGGTTTTATGTTGTTAATAAAGTTAAAAAAAAGTTTGTCTTAATGTAATTTTGTTTTTTCAAATGTTGTTGTGTTTTAGTTGTTTTTGTTGTGTTTTTCCAAATGTAATTCCGTTTTTTTTCTAATGTGATTCGGGCCACTTCCGCTTTGGCCACTTCCGGTTTGGCTTAATGTAATTTGGTTTTTTCTACTTCCGCTTTGGCCACTTCCGGTTTGGCTTAATGTAATTTGTTTTTTTCTACTTCCGCTTTGGCCACTTCCGGTTTGGCTTAATGTAATTTGTTTTTTTCTACTTCCGCTTTGGCCACTTCCGGTTTGGCTTAATGTAATTTGTTTTTTTCTACTTCCGCTTTGGCCACTTCCGGTTTGGCTTAATGTAATTTGTTTTTTTCTACTTCCGCTTTGGCCACTTCCGGTTTGGCTTAATGTAATTTGTTTTTTTCTACTTCCGCTTTGGCCACTTCCGGTTTGGCTTAATGTAATTTGTTTTTTTCTACTTCCGCTTTGGCCACTTCCGGTTTGGCTTAATGTAATTTCGTTTTTTCAAATGTAATTTCGTTTTTTCAAATGTAATTTCATTTTTTCAAATTTTGTTGTGTTTTTGTTGTTGTTGTTGTTGTGTTTTTCCAAATGTAATTTTGTTTTTTTAAATGTTGTTCATTCACACCTTGGGGCCACCGTAGAACAGTGTTATCTGCTGACTTTTATAGCATTAGCAGCTCAGTGGAGTTCAGCTCCTTGAAGCTGCAGCTCATCTCACAACCCTTTGTCTGCACAAATACGGTTCATGGGCGTTAAAGAGACATTGAACTTTGACTGAATATTCTCTGACACACTGAAAGTCAGATTTCAAAATGTCTCATCTCATGAATTCTTCATTTCCCTGTACGAGTCTCAGGGCCTCACACTTGTGTTCCAAGCATGCTGTTGTGGCTTATTTTGTCATGTTGTTTGGACCTGGATTGTTGGGTTGCAACATAAAATACAGACTGAACTCAACTTTGAGATTTGAACCGTTTTATTTTTATTTTTAGGAATCTCTCAGGCAACCGTGAGCTTCTGGAGTGAGCCTGGCTCAACAAACCAGCAAGAAACCTCAGTGATCAGAACAAACCACAGATACCTTTAAATGCACACTTTCACAGGTGCAGCCTGGAAAGAAGCAGAGATGGCCTGTTGCAACCACAGATGCAGAGGGAAGTCACATAGGTAAAAATAAAGAAAAAATAAATAAAATCAGAGATGAGAGCTCATCCATGAATTTTTTTTGGTCCCGACACAAAAAGATCTGGGGAGTCTTCCAATAAAAACTTGTGGCGTTGAAAGAGGCTTTTCGCATACACTCAACTAAAAACTGCTGTGGAGTGTAATCTTTTCTCATCAGGGTCACAGCGATGCAGGGTACATCCTCACAGGTGGGATCCATCCATGAGTCGCAGAAACACTTAAAACTTTCCAGCTCGAAACAATTGTCATCTTAAAAACCACCCGCTTTCTGAGGAAAACAGTACCCTCTTCAGAACGACAAACATGTGCAGTGCACTGTGATTTCCTTTCCAAAACGTCAGCCGCGGCATGCATCTGGAGCTCTTATCAGTTCAGTTTCTGTAACTGAAGAACACTAGAACTATACAGTTTTGTGATTTGTGTGCAAATACTAACACACGTTTAGCTGGGAGTGTGCGCTACTCTGTGAGATTATGTTTCTTTAAATGTTAATAATAATAATAATAATAATCAAGTTCAAGTCAGTTTTATTGTCATTTCCACCACATGTGGTACATGAGGTGGAAATAAATTATGTAGTCAGGGTCCCAGTTACACCCAAGAATAGCAAAAACATAAGGTATAAAGAGAAACGGCAAATAAGGATCTAATATATAAACACTAAACGAACGCCAAACGGTATGCTAAAAGATCTAAGATATACCGTATTTTCTGGACTATAAGTTGCTCCGGAGCATAAGTTGCATCAGTCAAAAATACCTCATGAAGAGGAAAAAACAATAAATAAGTTGCTTCCGATGGGCCGAGATGGTGTAGAGGCAGGGCAGCTGGCTCAGGGCCGGAAGGTCTCGGGTTCGATCCCCGGTCACTGCATACCTCGTTGTGTCCCTGGGTAAGACACTTAACCCCGAGTTGCTCCCGGTAGGACTGGCAGCGCCTTGCATGGCAGTCTACCACTACCGGTGTATGAATGTGTGTATATGAATGGGTGGATGGCTGGTACTGTGAAGCGCTTGGGGCTGGAAAGCTGTATAAGTAAGCTCCATTTATAAGTCAGGTAAATTCACCAATCTCATTCCACATCACTGAAATGAAAGCTGGTGCAGGAAGAACAACCTTCCAAGAAGAACCAAGATGACGAAGGAGATTGTCGTGCACTTCAGGACAGAACCCCCCCGCCCCCCGCCCCACCAACACACCACACACACAAGATTATAGGAGGATCTGAGGGAAGTGGTCTCCAGCTACAAGTACTTGGGTGTACACATGAACGATAACCTCAGCTGGAGCAACAACACCACCAGTCTGATCAAGAAAGTTCATCAGAGACTCTACTTCCTCAGGCGGCTGAGACGAGCTGGTCTGGGAAGCTCAGTCCTCTCCTCCTTCTACATGTGTGCAGTGGAGAGCATGCAAGTGGTCATGTTTTCTCTTTGGTTCATGTCAGTATGAATGAACATTTAACATGTCAATCAAAAACTACATCATGAATAGGGATAAAAACATAAATAAATTGCTTTGGACTATAAGTCTATAAGGACTGGCCAAACTATGAAAACAAAGTGTGACTTCTAGTCTGGAAAATGCGGTATGCTAAACACAATGATGTACAAATACGGACTGTAGTTTAAACAGCCTATAGTTCTTTGATGTATCTGAACAGCATCCGTCCAGAGTCAGTGTTTTGAACAAAATAAACTTCACCAGATTCACTCCAAATTTTGACTAATAAGCCATCTTTGCTGTAGATCTTGCAGACAAATTCTTTTTTTTTAAAAAAATGAGAGACAGAAGATAAAGAAACAATAGAAAGCCAACTGCTCCTTACTCATAGTATAAAACACTTTGAAAGTAAAAGTAATTTTTCACTTCTACAGGAAAACCTTTCATAGCCAGAGAAAGATAAGTGCCTTTATAAGGAAAAGGCTTGCATACACTTGGAAGAGGATGAAGTCAAAAGCATATGATATATTCAGCTAAAAGAATTCACCAATAGACCATAAAGCAATGTTTTTCATTTTTAAACTCTTTTCATCCCGCTGAAGGTCACAGTAGCCAGGGTGAGATCTTCAGACCTGATAGAAATAAAATAAATTGTTGATAAAACTGGACTTTCCTACATTTAAGGAAGAAGAAATAAAGGAACAAATGTGATAAAGTAAAATTAAAGCATGATGAAAATCAGAGAGGAAGTAGCCCGTTCTCCTCAGCTGTCAGTCTGCATGAAGATGAGTGAACTTTTTTTTTTAATTTTTTTTTTATTAAAGTTTTATTCATTTTACATATTTAAGAAAAACAACATAAAAGATAATGGAAAAAAACCATTTCATAAATATGAGAAAAAAAATCTAAATACATAAAATGAAAGGTGGCAGTGACTTCATCTTTCAGTTTTTGTTGTTTCTGTCCCTGACAGGAAGAAACTTCCTTCAGCTGAAGGAGCAACACCAGAAACTCGAAGCTGGAGCCGAATCCATTCGTCTCACCTTCCATCCTTTGACCTGGGTTAATCCTCATCAGGCTCAGAGGTGAACGGTTTGTACTCGGGTGGGGGAATCCTTCTGCTCAGAGAATAACAGATTCAGAATGAAAGGAGAGCTGGAGGTTTTCTGCCCTGATCTATAATTCATCTGCTCTTCTAGTTCGAACCTGAACCCTGGACTTCAGGAAGAGTCTTTTATGCGTCTCCTGTGTCACAGTTAGGTCTCTCTCTCCTGCCATTGAATGAATCAAAAATGAATTTCAACCCTTAATGCATGCAGGTCAGGTGGGACCATGTGAAAACAGCAACAAACGGAGTTTCTGACAGATCTGAGAGCAAGTGGTTCAGGTTCATACAGCGAGAGGAACAACACTTTTACACCACCTCAATGCTAACAGCATGTTTGTTTGTTCAGGAATCATTTTGATTAATTGATTATGAATTTTCTGCATTAATAAATGAGACCAATTGTCTGAAGAGAGGAAAGACAGAAAAATAAACATGATGGTTTGGGATCTATGTATTTTTTGTGTGTTGCAGAAGACAAGTCTGTTGCTTTTAACATTTAGGGTTATAGTCAAGAATTTAGTTATGTCAGAAGAAGGCAATGAACCGACTAACAGATGAGGTCAAGCAGGAATCCCCATGGACTATGATGTTTGCAGATGACATTGTGATCTGTGGTGAGAACAGGGAACAGGTGGAAGAGAACTTGGAGAGGTGGAGGTATGCACTTGAAAGAAGAGGAATGAAAGTCAGCCGTAAGACAGAGTACATGTGTGTGAATGAGAGGGAGGCTGGTGGAACAGTGAGGCTTCACAAAGGTGCAGGACTTAAAGTACTTGGGCTCCACTATCCAGGAAAATGGGGAGTGTGGGAAAGAGGTGATAAAGAGAGTCTAGGCAGGATGGAGTGGATGGAGAAAAGTTTCAGGAGTGATTTGTGACAAAAAGGTGTCAGCAAAGGTCAAAGGAAAAGTTTACAAGACAGTGGTGAGACCAGCTATGTTGTATGGTCTGGAGACAGAGACATGGACAAAAAGACAGGAGAAAGAACTGGAAGTAGCAGAAATGAAGATGCTGAGGTTCTCCTTAGGAGTGACAAGGATGGATAAGATCAGGAATGAGATCATCAGAGGTACAGCACATGTTGAACAACTGGGAGATAAAGTTAGGGAGGCCAGACTGAGATGGTTTGGACATGTCCAGAGGAGGGACAGTGGGTATATTGGTAGAAGGATGTTAGAAATGCAGCTGCCAGGAAAAAGACACAGAGGAAGGCCAAAGAGGAGATATATGGATGCAGTTAGAGAGGACATGAAGGTAGTTGGAGTGAGGACAGAGGATGCAGAGGACAGAGTGAGGTGGAGGAGGATGACTCGCTGTGGCGACCCCTGAAGAGGGAAAAGCCGAAAGAAGAAGAAGATGTCCGGTATCTATTGGTTATGTTTTCTGCTTGTCTTTTTTTTGTCTTTGTGTTTTTTTTAATATAAATTTACTTGAATATCTTATAAATAAAGTGTTTTAAAAAGTATTTTTTTCCCTTTAAGGGTATTGCAGACCGGATGGTTTTTGCCCTCGGGCCACATTTGGCCCACAGGCCATGTGTTGCCCACATCAGGGCTAGAGGGTGCTGTAGAACCAGGATCTCCAGTTTTTCCAACATCTGGTGGATGGAGTGTTCCTGCAGTTTTGATGGACAATGCAGCTCTGGCCCACACCACCTGCAGCCCTAAAAATAACCTGAGCTAACAGGCGGGATAACCCGAGCCGGGAGAGCGTTTCAAAGGTCAACACAGGCTCATCAGAACAGAAATAAACAACCAAAGATCTCTGTGGCAGTTAAGGACAGTGGAGGAGCTGGAATAATATTTGCAGACTGTCTGATCTGATGTTCTTGATGGTGTCTTCAGTTTCCTTCACAGCAGGGATTGTAGTTAAATATACAGACGAAGGAATGTGGAACGTTTAAGAGATTTATTGAGTCGGATGCATTGATATAATGCTCTTTCCTTCTTCTTTGGTCTGTTGAGGTTTGTTTACTTGTGGAACAAATGGACAGGGTGAAGTTTCTGCTATTTAAACTAAAGCTTTTATGATTTTAATGATTTTTTTTCCTGCTCTTGTTTAAATGTGACAAAGGTCATGATATTTCCTAAAATGTAGCAATTTTGAATAGGAAAAGGAACACTTAAAAAAGGTCTAAATTAAATCAAATTCAATTTGGAGAGAACTCTGCTTTTGTTGCAAATATTCTTATAAATAAAAACGATAAATTTGAAAAAAAAAAAAGCAGGCAAATATTTTTACTTTGAGATTTTTGCCTATATCTTCTGACTCACATTGATAAATATACTTACAGTTAAAGTTGCATTATAATTTTCTATGGACCAAACACAAGGTGAATTTTATTAAAGTTGTTCACATTAATAAAACTGGATCTGATGAACAGATTTTTCTAGTTTCTGAACAGCAAACTACATTTATTTCTGAAATTTGTGCTTTTGTTCACAATTTTAAATACTTTAGAGAGAACAGCATTTGGAAACACATGTTTCAACTTGTCTAAAATCAACTGTTTTACTTATTTGCCTAAATGAAACTTTATTAAAGTAAATCGTATAAGCGAAGAGCACATTAAGATTATAGCAGTGAGATAAAACACAATACAGTAATAGATTCACACTCCAGACATCTTTACAACAGTCAATCTAATTCTGGAAAGCAAAAGCAAGCTGTGAACACTTACATCCCTGTGTGCAGCACATTAAACCCACTCAGTCACAGCTGTGACTGTCCAGAAACAGATTTGCGATTAGGTACCCAACTTTTTGATGATGTAGTAGTCCCTCGTTTATCAAGGGGGATTCATTCCCTGAAGACCCACGTAAGTAAAAAAAAATAAATAAATCACAAAGTAGGAATAGTAGTACAAGTAATAAGTAGTTTTATGTAGGGATGCACCGATCCACATTTCTCACTTCCGATCCGATACCGATACTTATTAACTGAGTATCGACCGATACCGATACTTTCCCGATCCGATACTGTTCAGGTATGTGACTCTGTATAATGAAACTTTTGTACCCAAACTATTCATTTTAACATTGTGTGAGATAAACCCAATGAAGAAACTCTTAAGCCTTACAATAGGGAACCCACTGACTTTAACAGCACACAGGACAGGAGGCAAGTATACCACACACATGTCCTCCTTACTCATGGTGCAGCTGAAAACACTAAAAAAGCGTTAAGCATGATGGGAAAGACAACACAGCCACTCCCCTTTTTTCAGCTGCACCATGAGTAAGGAGGACATGTGTGTGTTATACTTGCCTCCTGTCCTGTGTGCTGTTAAAGTCAGTGGGTTCCCTATTGTAAGGCTTAAGAGTGTCTTCATTGGGTTTATCTCACACAATGTTAAGAAGTGCAATCACAGAATGTGATTGAACCCAAGTGCTCTTTGAAGCTGGATCAGAAAAGTATCGGCAGGTTGGATCCGATACCCGATACTTAAATAATGCTGGTATCGGATACCGATACCAATACTGGATCGGATCTGCCCCATCCCTAGTTTTATGTATTTATTTATATACATATGTATACAAGTGGTCTTTGACTTACGAACGAGTTCCGTTCCTGCGGCCGTTTGCAAGTCGAAAATTGCCGTAAGTCGGAAAACACACGAGCCGCCACTTATACACGGTACAAAACAGTTACCAAGTTACCAAGCACTTCGCCTATCCTAACACAGTACCCTAAATATTTATCCAAAAACACATACTATACATACATTTGGAGACAAAATAAAAAGATAATTTCTTACTTTGAGCTGGTCAAGCCTGTCTCCGTCTTTTTGCATGTTAGCTCGTTGCACGTCCGAGCTCTGCAGCTTCGTGCTGTTTCACACGGTCCAAACTGTTTACAGGAAGGACTGTTAGCATGTTAACTCCATACATAACGAAGGGAAAAAGAGTGAATAACTTACAGGGAGCCGTTTCTCCGTAGTGTTCATCCAAAAGGCTGCGCGCGTTAGCATTTTAGCCCCTCCATAGCTGCGCGCGTTAGCCCCTCCAAATGGCTGCCGCAGCTGTTTTGCCGCGTTTTAGCATGTTAGCTCGGTGTCCATCCAACATCTGAAGCTACCAGGCAGACATCGAGGCGAGCTCCCGGCCACAGCAGGCTTCTCCGCCGCCCGTCGGCTCCGGGCTGACGTTAGCATGTTAGCTCCGGGTGCCACCAAAATCCAGGCCGCCAAGCCGGTCGTCCGCTTTTTAGCTTGTTAGCTCCGGGTCCAACCAACATCTGAGGCTGCTAGACGGAGCATCGAGGCGAGCTCCACCGCCCGTCGGATCCGTGTCCTTGGTGGGGCATTAGCATCAACCCGTCCATCCTACAGCTAGGCTTGTTAGCATGTTATCTCGTTGCTCCTCCGGCCCAGCTCGCTGTCTGCTGCTTCACGCGGTCCACAGCATCGTTTTCCTTCGTCCATCCGTCCCTCCGCACAACCGCTGTTCAGATCCCAGCTCATGTATCCGAGCGCAGCAACCTCTGATCGGACACGGTCCGTCCGAAGCCGGCTGTTGGGGCCAGAGCTAACTGGCTAAACTGGCGGGCACTGCCGAAAACTGTCGGAAACTGCCGCAAACTTCGTAAATCATATACTTTATTTATAAAGCCATTTAAAACAACCACAGCTGCAACAAAGTGCTGTACACATGAAATCAAGAACGTTTAAACACATTAAAAAAATATATATATATTTTTTCATATTTTTATTAATATGATGCGTTCGTAAAGTCAGATTGCCGTAGGTCGAGACCGCCTTAAGTCGAGGACTACCTGTATAGGCAATTTAAACCTTTCCCACACTCTTGCAATATTCTAAAAGAGCACAGAATGTCATGATCTCACCTCTCTGCCTCCTCTGCTCTTGGCCACGCCCACTTATCTGCTGCACGGTGAACAGCTGATCAGCTGCCACAGGAAGTTTATCCTGCAGTGTGGACTGCTCAGAGGTGCAAGAGGAAGCAGGAAGAGGAATGTACAGCAGGTGCTAAATAATTTTAAACAATTTATTTTCAATAAAAATGTCATGCTGATCGTGCGGCTCATCCATCAATCAGCCAATTGTGTGCCATGTCCAGTCTCATTTTGAAAAACCACAATATAGCGAGTCTGTGATAAATGGACCACAAAGGAGTGAGGGACTACTGTACTAATTATTAGCAATCGGTACTGTGATATCCGTTATTGCTGAAGGATTTGAAAAGTGAATGTTTGTAGTTTTCGGTATGAGTATTTTTCTAGACTGTGACTGAACAGGGAATACAAGTAGGGGGTGGCCAATGGTGGCCTTGGCCACTGTAGAATAGTCTTCAGCCACCTAATGGGCCACCCCATTCATATTAATTATGCATTTAAGCAAAATAAAACTAGAAAGCATAGTTTCTTCAAATGATGGGTGTGGCTGGTTTACATATTTATATGTGGTGGCCGTCTTGGATTTTGATCATTTTTTTTATAGTGACCTTTTTTACACATAAATGCAGCCACACAACAAAATGGAAGATAGTACCTCACTTATTTTCCAAGTTATCAAGTTGTCAGGCTCACAACATCCACTGACAGACAGATGGAGGAAGATTATTTCTAATTTCCCCTATTTGCTCCATGACTGGGTGAAAATAAAACAAGTCAAAATCTGTCCATCTTCATTTCCAAACGGAATGCATTTGTGCAAATTAAACCATAAACATAAGGCGGCGGCTGCTGAGGTGGGTACAAAGCAGGTGGAGATGGGTACAAGGGTGAGCAACAATATAATGTGCACAGTTTCACAAGATTTGCACACACAAAAAAAAACTTGATTTTTAAAAACTGGTCATTTAAACCGCTGCTTCTCCACATCGAGAGGAGCCAGTTGAGGTGGCTCGGGCATCTGGTTAGGATGCCTCCTGGACGCCTCCCTGGTGAGGTGTTCCGGGCATGTCCCACCGGGAGGAGACCCAGAGGAAGACCCAGGACACGCTGGAGGGACTATGTTTCTCGGCTGGCCTGGGAACGCCTTGGGATTCCCCCAGAGGAGCTGCTCCAAGTGGCTGGGG
>JBBPBX010031390.1:0-16102 GCA_038048925.1 Garcialebias charrua
TTGTGAGTAATGAGGACAAATACAGCCACACTGCTGCTACCTGTTATTATTGAGATGATTTTCTCCACCGCCGGAGATATTCACTTCAACTAGATCTGTGCTTTTAGCAGAAAATGTGGACAAGTTAATCTTTTTGGACAAAAACTTAAAACTTAATTACCGGTAGTTAGATTGTAAACAGTCTGTTGCTGCTTATTGTTCTAGTTCTGACTGTTATTGTATTTATAACGATTTTTATTATTGTTAGTATAGTTTATTTCTTGTAAAGAGTGCCGTTTATTTAAAATATCATCCAAATGGATCGCTTTTATTTATTTTTATACAAATCTAATGTTTACTTGACACATTTTCAAAATAAAAATTTTGTAAGTCTTTACTTAGTCTTTTTTGTACTGAAAATTAACCCAACCAAGTCCTCCTTGAAACTGAACCGAACCTAAATGGGATTTTAGCGTACCGTTACACCCCTACCGTATACAGTAGTCCCTTGTTACTTTGTGGTTTTGACCTTTGCGGACTTGCTCTTTCACAGCTTTTCAATGTAAAATTGTACTCTACACACAATTGTCAACATTATTAGTAGTACTCAGGTGATTGGGACAGTATGGGATAAAAAGTTAATGGGAAAAAAAAGAACTTTGTACTGGTGTTGCCATTCTGTAGTTTTCTCTCAATAAGCCTACACTGTAACGCCAGTCAAAAGAACTACACTACCCAGAAGCCAACAGGGCTTCCGGCCACTGCTTTCTGCCAAAATAGAGGGAAAGTTTTGCAACGCAAAGTAGTAACATCTCTCTATACATCCCACAGAATTGGCAGTAAAGTCACAAATAATCCTGAAGCTCAATTATCAACGCACACATCAACCTGGTTGGGGCGGTGGGCTTCGTTGCTGCAGGGTAGGTCTGCTGAACCAGAACCAAGCCCGACTGTAACACAGCTGCTGGTCTGCAGAACTGGTGAGTAACATTTTGCAGTACTGTACAGTATGTCTATGTATGTTGTTGATGTAGGTTGAAGAGTTTAGAACATTGCAACAAAAGTGTGGGAAGGGTTTATAAAACCTTAAAATATATATAAACACTAAAATAAATGTAGTATTCTTCAAGGTTTTTCACGTATCACGGTGGTGTGTGGAATGTAACCCCCGCAGTAATCGAGGGACTAACTGTAAATGAATTTGCTTTACAAGAAGCAGTAGCAGTAGCACGTCCGGTGAAGCCTGGAACATTTCAGACAGAAATATCATCATAGTTCTGCTCAAATAATTGTGTAATGCAAGCACTTAGTGTACAATTTAATCAAGTAGCTCTGATTTTTTTTTAAACTGCAGCTGTTTTAATACTCGGTCCATTTGTCTGGGTGACGTTCTTATCAGTAATGGGATGTAACAAAGTACAGTACAAGTACTTTATTACTGTACTTAAGTACATTTTTTTCATTTATCTGTACTAGAGTTAAACGTGGGTACTTTTGACTTTTACTCCACTACATTTGACATTAAGATCTGTATTTTCTACTACACTACATTTCTATAATGCATTGCGTTACAATTACTGGTACATTCACGTCGCAATTTTTTGATTTGTTTGTTAGTTTAAAAGTAACAAATGTTGAGAGAGGAGAGTTGGTTCATTGAATCACTGCAAAGTGGACAGGTAACATTAGACCCACCTTCAAAAAGAGCTGGACCAATGAGCTATATTCTAATATATACATAATTCAGCTGGGAGCACCCACAATACCACTGACAAACCCAAAATTGATTCCACCGCAGAGAGTCAGTCAGAAGATGCACAACACCCATGAAATACTACAAACCGGATTCCAAAAAAGTTGGGACACTAAACAAATTGTGAATAAAAACTGAATGCAATGATGTGGAGGTGCCAACATCTAATATTTTATTCAGAATAGAACACAAATCACAGATACGTTTAAACTGAGAGAATGTATCATTTTAAGGGAAAATATGTTGTTTCAAAATTTCATGGCGTCAACAAATCCCCAAAAAGTTGGGACAAGTCCATTTTTACCACTGTGTGGCATCCCCCCTTCTTCTTACAACACTCAACAGACGTCTGGGGACAGAGGAGACCAGTTTCTCAAGTTTAGAAATAGGAATGCTCTCCCATTCATGTCTAATACAGGCCTCTAATAGGCCCCTGTGTACATGATCTCGTTTTCAACACATGTACTACATGCGGTGCAAATGACAATAAATTCTCTCTGACTCTGACTCTCTCTCTCTGACTCTCTAACTGTTCAATCGTCTTGGGCCTTCTTTGTCGCACCTTCCTCTTTATGATGCACCAAATGTTCTCTACAGGTGAAAGATCTGGACTGCAGGCTGGTCATTTCAGTACCCGGACCCTTCTCCTACGTAGCCATGATGTTGTAATTGCTGCAGAATGTGGTCTGGCATTATCTTGTTGAAAAATACAGGGTCTTCCCTGAAAGAGATGACGTCTAGATGGGAGCATATCCATTCCATAGCTTGAAGCCAACGTGGATCATGTATCGGAAAATATCGGAAGGTTGGATCGAAAATCCGATACGTAAAATATGCTGGGTATCGAAGGCCGATACCGTATCGGATCGGCCCCATCCCTAATGCTGATAGCTGGTTGTACACAACCTTCTGGAGAATTTTTGAAAGAAATGGAAGTTTGGAGATCGGCCTGTAGTTTTCAGGAACAGAGGGGTCAAGAGTGAGTTTCTTAATGAGAGGCTGGACAGCTGCATGTTTAAAATGTCCAGGGACCACACCAGAGGACAGACTGCTGTTCAGAAGAGCAAGGACTGAAGGAGCTACAGTGACGAAAACCTCTTTGAATAAACAAGAAGGAATAGCATCACTAACATGCTGGCTTCAAGTGACTGACCACCTCCTGCAGAGACGACAGTCACAGGTTCAAAGCTGTCAAAAACAGCCGAGCAGGGCACAGAGACTGAGGGGTCATGAGCAGAAGGTGAGATCTGGGCCCTGGTGGAATTGACTTTCTCAACAAAGAAATTTAGAAAGTTTTTACATGCAGCAGTTGAGGATTCAATACATTTAGTTTGTGGTGCGTTGAGAACAGAACCAATCACTTTAAATAGAACATGAGGACTGTCACATTTGACAGGTATTTTCTTTTGGCATCTTTCACAGTTTTTTTGATAGTGACGCCAGCAGGCCTTTAATATTTGAGACGACACCTGTAATTTGTTCGCTTTCCACCTGCACTCGGCAATGACACATTGGTTTTGCTTTGTGTTAAAAACTTTCAAAGATATAATCATTCCTCTTTCTTATTTTTCTTATTTTGCTTAATGACATTTAAAGGTTCAGTATGCAGCTTTTGAACACGCTGGCACTTAGAAACATTTTGAACAGAGACACGTTTCTGGTCCCTCCTCACTCAGAGCCATATATGACTCAGCTCCACCTCACTCGCGCTGCAGCCTGGAATGCTCCGCCTCCTCTACATGTCCCGTTTCAGCGCTGCAAAGTTCTGTGATTATGTGTTAATAAAACCTTCTAAAAATAAAATAAAAACATGGACCACTGGTCCAGCAAAACAAAAACACCCTGAAACCTGCAGAGCTTCACACAGCCACGTTGGACATGATTTAATTCGCTCGTGACAAATTGATCCACTTCCTCATTTCTGTCAGTGCAGGTCTGGAGGGGAAGAAGCGATCACTTGACTTTTGGCAAAAAAAACAAAATAAAAGTTCAGAGCAGGGATGAAGAAGGGATATTTAATACATTTGTGTCACATACAAAACAGTTTTGCATCGCTTTGAAATTATTTCAACAAGAACCTGCGCGGCCGCTGCGGGGCCACTGCAGGCTCACTGCGAGGCTCGCTGCGGGCTGACAGGCGGGGGCGTGGGTTGGGGAGGGGGGGCGTGGGTTAGGGGGTGAAAAGTAAAGGCCCCAATATACTGTTCTTTGTGCTGGACTGGCGTGTGCAGCGCGCAGGCAGTTCATTTTATAGTTCTGTGCAAGCGCAGCTCTGAGTGCAGGCTCCAGCAGCTGCAGCCGGGCGGAGCAGGACAAATTGAGGTCGCTGATTGGTCATTTGCTGACACGCGAGGCAGTTTATCAACGCGCGCGCGTAGGCGTAGTAAAATCTGACCTTGGCGCGTTCACGCCCGTGATCAAAGGCTTTTGCCGCGGCGCTCCCACGGCGCTCCCACTGCGCCGAGCGGCGTGAGGCAAAAGAAACAGGTATATTGGGGCCTTTAGAAGCTCTGTTTTTATTGGCTGGTAGTAAACTCTGTTTTTATTGGCTGGTTAACCGCGGGGCGCTCTTGGTTTTTTATAAATGCTTTTATTACCACCGGGAGACGCCAGAGGACTATAGTTTTTTTGAGAGATTACATGTCAAAGATCAAGGTATCAGGAGATAAGGGCAGAGTGAAGAAATATGTTTAAAAAATAAACTATATACCCCAGCTTTAACTCTGCATGTCATCCCTGAAATACTGACACACAGAACCACAAGTCCAAGTGGGAACTGTGTCACAGAGTAAACACAATAAAAACATGTATTATCTGCAGCATTGTTCTTTAAAATGGCTCAACGCTATTAATGTATTACAGAAAATATACATACAGTATGCACACTTAATGATATTGTAGACCATTGCATTAGGTAATACATTCAGCAAGTACGTTTACTTTTAATACTTTTATTTTTAAAATCAAGTACTTTTACTTACGTAAATTTTTTTAATGTGGTACTTCTACTTTTACTGAGAACATTTTTGTCTGTTTATTTGTATTTTTCTCAAGTACAGTGTTTGAGTACCTTCTCCACCACAGCCGTTCGGACTGGCTATTAGCTCATTGGACTCTTCAGAATTATATTTCTCCAAATTGAGTTTGTTCAAACTATTCTTAACAATTCTACAAAACCCCTCTTATCCACCTTATTCCTAGCCCCCATGATGCCTTGCGCGAATTATGTGAACGACTTCCGCCGAAAGTCAGAACCGGCACTTTTTTTACACGCTAGCAACGCGCTAACCGGTTTTCGTCAGAGGTTTTAGGTCATAAAATATGTGGGAACACGAACTATCACAACTCAAATGTGGAGAAATAGTTTTACCGCTACCTACAGCTATTGAGGGGTGGGAGGACGACTTGAAGAAGTGGCCGAAAATAACATACACTAGCATGTTTAGCTACTAGCATACTTTGCTACTTTGTTGACAGTTGCTTCAGACGGCGAAGCGATGAGCAATCTGAAAAGCTCTGAAGCTTATTAGTATCTTCACAGTAACAAGGTTGGTCCTGTTATGTTAAGAGAGGTGGGACACTTTCTTATTTACCTTAAAGGTCCACTGACATGATTTTTTTACTATTCATAAAATTGCTCAAAATATATATATTTTATCATTTAAATATGTTCGTTTTTGCAAACAAAATGATAAATCACTTTAATTTTGCTTTAAAAGTGATTTTGAACTTCAAGCCGTGTTTAATCATGGGAAATCCGATTACACACGAACGCACCATCTGTGATGTCACACCGGGCAGAGCTCTGGGCTTGTCACAGTGCGCAGGTATGAGCATCTCGACATGAAGGAAGTCTGATACAGAATCAGACCTAAATTAGATCCTGTTGTTTCTTGTTCCATCACCCAAACTATTTTCTGCTTCCCAAAATGAAGACAAATAGCTCAAATCTTCACATAGATTGCTAAATTCGTCCAGTTTTAAATTGTCCGCTATTAAAGACACCACAGCCCTCTGCCCAGTGTGACATCACATATGGTGCGTTCGAGTGTAATCGGATTTCCCATGATTAAACACGGCTTGAAGTTCAAAATCACTTTTAAAGCAAAATTAAAGTGATTTATCATTTTGTTTGCAAAAACAAACATATTTAAATGATAAAATATATATATTTTGAGCAATTTTATGAATAGTAAAAAATTCATGTCAGTGGACCTTTAAGGCAAACACAGAGTCCAGTCTAAGCATTAAAAATCCACATCACCTGGGGCCTCATGTACAAAGACTTGCGTGGATTTCTTACTGAAAAGTGACGTACGGTCAAATCCAGAAAAGTGTGCACGCACAAAAAAATCCAGATGTATCAAACTGTGCGTACACCGGAATCCACGCACATTCCTTTTGTACATCACAATCAACGTGGAACTGAGCGCACGTGAGACACCTCCCCTGACACGCCTTCATTTACATATGTTAAACAGATGCAAATTACTTCCTGCATGTGTGAAGGACATGTTTGTTTGATCCCTGCGCGATCAGAAATGATTTCTAGATTCAGGAAAATAATGAATTTAATATAATATGAGTGAGGAAAATAATCCTAAGTAAGAATAGTAATAAAATGTGTTCATCACGCAAAGAACGAGTGATTGTGTGTCGGTATTTGTGTGTGCGCTCACCCTGCTTTGGTGCGCACCCGGCACATCCATTCATTCTGAGTGAAAATATTAACTTTGCGCACGAGTTTATTACCATAATTACTGTAAACACAGAGGAACTTAGATGTTTGGTAGATCTTTGTTTATTTAATAGATGATATGAAGAAACGGGTCTGTGCGTCTCAGTGGAGAGTTTTCATGACATGACGTGATGTTGGAGTCTCCAAACGCTGCGCGCGCCGCAGCCTTGTGCGCAGTCTGTTTGTCTGTGAAGCTTTTACTCTCCTACAAGTTATATATGGTGTACTTTCACGTGTCATTTTGGAGAAATCTACAATAAACGCAGATTATGAATCACCTCCAGCTGCCGCACCGGCGAGGGTGCGCGCGCGCTCCAAAGCGCGACCACTCAGCCTTTGGAATCATATAGATGAGACATTCCATTGATCAGGCTTTGTGTGGACTGGACTGCCCTGATCGGCCTGCAGCTCCCTCTGGAAAGCTCAGGAACAGTTTGATCGCTGCTTCTGCACGCGTTGTGCACGGTTCCTGTGTTGCTCCAGAGCGCAGCAGTGCCAAACTGAAAAATGATTGTTTCTGAAAACTGCTGATAAGCCATATCCTAGATCAGAAGATTATATCTGTTTATAAATAAATGCTCTGCGTGTTACACTATTATATCCTCCAGTAAGGCTGAATGAATCCGTTCCTGTTGAATTTATTTTTGGCACAACTTTGCGCGTCCTTTATTTACTGCGTCATGTGGATGTAATATTTGTTAATCGTGTGTTTGGTGGGAATATTAATCATTTTCACATCATGAACAGTTAATAATAATAATAATAATAATAATAATGAATTCAATTTATAACGCACTTTTCATTAATGAAAATCTCAAAGTGCTACAAGGTGCAACAGAATTAAATGTCAATAAAACAAATAATAAAACAATTAAAATCAACAACAGTATCAGCTATGATCAAAAGTAGAATCATGAGGAGGTAGAGTATGCTCGGTTGAAAAGAAAGGTCTTCAAGCCGCTCTTAAAGTCAACCACAGACTGTGGGGCTTCAGTTTCTCTGAATCACCTGTAAGTGTCGCCAAAGGAACAAGAACCACAGAAACGTGCGTACGCCTGCTCGGGAGCTGGCGTGGAAATGTACCTGGATGCGCACATATTCACGTTCAGTTCAGTTTTGATACATACGGGGTTTTGCGTGGATAGTGACGTACGCACGGTTTTTGTGCGCACGCACGGTTGATACATGAGGCCCCAGGTCCAGCTAACAATGATGTTGCTTTGGACTTTTGAGCTGCAAGGTGTTTATCTGGACACCAACTGAGCACCTGGAGCTTGACATTTCTTTTGACAAAGACTTTACTGATTCACAAATGAAGCACCTTGAGAACTTTTAATAAAATACAGTAAATGAAAACAAATAATGAAATAGACAGGAAACGATCTTTAAAAACTTGATAATGACAAAAGTGACATTTAGATAGAAACAGTAGTTTAATCCAAAATTAACTGATATAGTGCACACAAAAAACTAACCTTGTAAGAAGGTTAACAGTCAACTATTGTACATAACAAATGAATCATTTTAGCAAATACTTTTCTAATGTAATATAGTTAACATTGCATCCTTTAAAAAACATGTTGAGTTGTGTTACGTTTACAGCAAGTACACCAGTACTGTACATGTTTGAGAAAAATGTTTACATTTAATGTCTTCTCACTTCTCACTTGAAATAAGCTGGCATCCTTTGCGTGTGAATGCTGGAACGATTACATTGACACCATAGCTCTTGCAGCAGGTCCCTCACTGTGAAACCACGATCACCCATCACCTCATCTCCAGCACGCAGATAGTCCAGAAACCCAGAGTTCTGTGTTATATACCTGTCACTGCATTTACCACCATAAGCATCTGAAATAAACATGATTATTCCAGAGGGAGAAACAGCCAATAAATATTTCACAGTGTTATTTGCATGTATGATTCACTTCTGGAGTCCAAGTTTTTAGCTTTCTGCAAAACATGTTGCTTTAATTGTTTCACGGGGCAACCATAGAATAAGGTCGTTGGTTTGTTCTGACATTATGTCAATCCACATTCCAACAGTCATGCTGCATGTGACTGGTGGTGTTGAGCAGCTCCACACTCTCATCAAGCCCATCTGAAAGTAAAAGTACATTATACAAACATTAGGGTTCATTTATGAACACACACACACACCTAGATTATATATATATATATATATATATATATATATATATATATATATATATATAAATAAACGCACACACAGCATACATATATAGGTGCGTGTGTTTATTTGCCAGTTATGAACGAAAATATTAGTATCATTTAATCACTGACTACATAAAATCATAAAACTAAAAGCTGTCTCTTAAATCATACCTGGTGTTCTCGATCCTGGAGGATACAGTGACTTTTTTCAGGTGGTTTCTCGTAGCCCAGCCACAAAGAAGGATGCAGGGTTTTGTTTTCGGAGCATGTTCAACACACACTAGTTGCAGCCACAAATTCAGCTTCGTCTGATTATTCGTACAGCCACGAACAGCGCAACAGGTACCAGAGCAGCTCCGCAAGGACATCTTCGTGACATCTTCGTGACAATATTAGCTCGAAATAACAGAAAACAGAACTTCAACGACGCGCACAGATTAGCAAGTAAACAACGAGGAGCCAATGCAGAAATTCTACTTCCGGGGTCAAACGGAAGTAAGACACATAATCGCTTCTACAGTGACACCCTCAGGAATAAGGTGGATAAAAATGCCTTAAGTATCCCTTTACATTAAGCACCTTTTTCTCATGGTTCTTGGATTACAGTAGTCCCTCGTTTATCACGGGGGATCCGTACCCTGAAGCCCCGTGATAAGTGAAAAACCGTGAAGTGGAGATACAGCGGTTCAAGTTCAAGTTAAAGTACAGTAAACTTTATATTAAGGCTTTAGAAACTCTTCCCACACTCTTGCAATGTTCTAAACTCTTGAACCTACATCATTTTAACAACATATGTTACTAAATTTTACTAACCAGGCTCTGCAGAACAGGAGCGACTGTTCCGGTCCGACCCGATGGATGGGAAAAAAGTCCCAGTGCAGCATGACTGAAGCCCACCGCTCCATCCAGCTTGATGTGCGTGTGCTGCTGTTCCAGGAGCAAGGCAGCCCAGGATTTAAGCTTGGTTTATACTTCTTGTCTCACTCACGTCTCCCCCCCCCGCGTTGAGTGAACCCGGCGCTGACGTAATTGCGTGTGTGTCACCGACCGCATTGAGTGTTTATACTTCTTTAAGATGTGGGGATAATCTCTCCCTCTTCCCTCCCACTGCATACGCCATGTGCACTCCCACTGCATGTTTTATCAGGACAAACGGATTTAATATAATGATAGGCTCCATTACCTCGATTTGTGAGTCCGTTATCATGGGCGTAGCCAGGATTTTATGAGGGGCGGATTGTTTAAAGGAAACGTTGACCTTAAAAAAGCAACAAGCCTCGGTGGCTCAATGGAAAGGCGTAGGGTTTCCGCTCCAAAGCTTTTCTCGACTCGGGTTCGAATCTCACCTGGTTGAAGTTACTTTACGTTTGTCTTTTATTGGATTTTAAAAAAAGGATTTTGTGTTAACCACAGGCATATTAACTCCTTTTTTTATCCAATAAAAGACAAACATAAAATAACTTCAACCAGGTGAGATTCGAACCCGAGTCGAGAAAAGCTTTGGAGCGGAAACCCTACGCCTTTCCATTGAGCCACCGAGGCGTGTTGCTATTTCAAGGTCCATTTTTTCTTATGTCGGCTGTTGTAATGTTTGTAGTCGTCCCCCGGTGTTTAATGTATGTGTCCAGCCACTGCAAAGACAGGAACTGGATTGGCCCCGCCAGGATCCCCGCTCCGGACCGCCTCGGCAAGTTTCTCTTCAAAACTATCCATGTCTGTCAAAGCAAAAAAAAAAAACGGCTTCTAAAAGAGTAGCGGGTCGCATGTAGCGGTGTGATACACCATATATGGACATCCAAACAAAAAGCCCACAAACGTTGAACCAATCACACGCTACGAGCCGCATCCTACGCGTCTCGGAGTTCTGCTTGGGGGCCATGTACAAGACGACTGTCACCGGGGGATCGCAGCGGGAGTGCACAGCGGGAGTGCAAACAGAAGTTGTGCAACCTTTTTTCACTTAACGGGGGGTAAAAGACGTAAGACAAGAAGTATAAACCAGGCTTCAGTCCACCACCTCTGGCCCGGTCCGGATCAGCACCGCATGACCAGAAACAGGATGAACCCCGCAGCCGTCTGTTGCCTGCAGCTCCCAGGATCCGGGTTACATTGAGTCCAGATGAACTGTAGCCCAGCTACTCTCCAGTGAAGATGGTTTTTGTGTAGTGTGTGAGTGTGTGTGTTGCTGTCTCTAATCCCTGCATCAATATTTTTCTCGGGCTGTTCGGTCCAGGAGACGCTTGACTCCAGCTGTAAATAGGCTCTGTGCACAAGTGTCGTGAATCACTTCCGCATTGACAGGAAGTCGGCATTCCAGTTTCCGGTCTAAGCCCCGGTCTCAGTGAAAATGGCGTTGTCTGAATGTTTACAAGAGCTACCCAAGATAAGTATCAGCGATGTTCTTCGTATCGTTGATGCCAGATCCCCTGCTCTGACAAGCAAACGTAACAAGGGATTTAAATAGTATATCTCGAGTTACTCGCACAACTACGATCGTTGTGATGTTGCTACCTGTTAGCGGCTAACGTCAGGCTATTAGTTAGCAACGCGATCATTGTTTTGTATACTCACGTTAGAGCTTTGGAGCGTGACGTCACTGGTCCGCGGCGCAAAGCGGCGCACAGCATTGTGGGATAGAAATCGCCATTTTTAATGCCTTACTAAAAGAAGCTCTGTCTCTCGTTTTTTTGTTAGAATCTAAGAAGGTTGTAACAGTTTTGCAATGGTCTAAACATGCAGTGTTATTGGATGTAATTTCCGGTCACACGACCTGAAAGTAGATAGAAAACGGACTTTCAGTTTCTGTTTCCTGCTGGAAGCAGCGCGAGGGAGCTCATGTGTCGGACCTAACAAAAAGGAGATGAATGTCCTGAAATCAGCGGGTGACACGTCCTGATATAACTTTCTCCATGTCCCAAAATAACTGCTAGTTTGTTCCAGACATCCTGGTGAGTGTATAAATCCGTTTTGTTGGAGTTGTGCTATAAATTTTGCCACGATTTTGTCCGGGTGTTTAGTTCATAGAAGTGGGTCAGCCTAGTTTAGGTTGGGTTTATATTTTTTATATAACGTTGTCTGATTTTAGACAGAGTGGACAGCTGTGTTATTGTGAAATAAACTGTTTAAAGTTTCTAGTGTGTTGTCACTGTTACTGTATTAATACTGATCTGTGTTCTGATCTATCCTTGTCAAGGCAGACCTTCATATGAAATGAATTAAACTCCAGAAGAGCTCAGTCAGGATGCAGATGGAGGAGCAGCTACAAATACACCATCAAATGTTGCTCAGGTAGTACCATATAAAACAATTTCTCCATGTCCCAAAATAACTGCTAGTTTGTTCCAGACACTGGTGAGTGTATAAGTCAAAGTCAAGTCAAAGTCAACTTTATTGTCAAAACTGCAATATGTACAGGACATACACAGGATTGAAATTGCATTTCTCTCCGTCCCTCGGTGCAACAGTAACCATTTAAACACTAAAACACTGAAACATTTAATAAACATAAGCATAAAATGAAATAATAAAAGTGTAATACTGTCCTGAGTTTTTTCATAGTAGTATAAAAGTGTAAAAAAGTGTAAAAAGTATATCTATAAAATAAAATGAAAGTTCTGGCATTGACATTTGTAATAGAGTGACAAAGCAGCATATGAAGTTTATGTACACAGTATATGTATGAGGTAGTTGATATTGGTATAGAGGTAAAGTGGCATATACAGTAAGGCTAGTAAAAAATATACAGTATATATCAGCAGTAGTGTAGATATAAAAAGTACCGGTAGTGTAAATGTAAACAGTAGTAATAAATGTAAACAGTAGTAATGAATGTAAACAGTAGTAATAAATGTAAACAGTGAATGTAAACAGTAGTATAAATTCGTTTTGTTGTTAATTTTTGCCACGATTTTGTCCGGGTGTTTAGTTCATAGAAGTGGGTCAGCCTAGTTTAGGTTGGGTTTATATTTTTTATATAACGTTGTCTGATTTTAGACAGAGTGGACAGCTGTGTTTTTGTGAAATAAACTGTTTAAAGTTTCTAGTGTGTTGTCACCATTACTGTATTAATACTGATCTGTGTTCTGATCTATCCTTGTCAAGGCAGACCTTCATATGAAATGAATTAAACTCCAGAAGAGCTCAGTCAGGATGCAGATGGAGGAGCAGGGACCAGCAGCTACAAATACACCGTCAAATGTTGCTCAGGTAGTACCATATAAAACAATTTATTCATGCACAAACAGAAAGATAGTAGTCATCTGTTACAGAACAGGTCAGAGCTGAATAAAAACCAGCTGGAAAAAGTAAATTTAAAGTATTAAATAGGACTTCCTGGTTTTGTCATCATTATTTAATGTGTCACACAAAACTCTGTCTAATACCTGTGTCTTTTTCTCTTCAAGGGATGGAGGTGACAAGCTCATAACAGAAGGACGTTGTTATCTGACAGAGGCTTTGATATTAGACTGTGTGAGAGTCAAGGTTCTTTATTGTCATTCACATCACATGTTGTACGTGAGGTGGAATGAAACTGTGTATACAGGGTCCCATTTACAGCCAACAAAAGTATAAAATGAATGATGTGCTGAGGTTAAAATCCCTCTTCTCCACATCGAGAGGAGCCAGTTGAGGTGGCTCGGGCATCTGGTTAGGATGCCTCCTGGACGCCTCCCTGGTGAGGTGTTCCGGGCATGTCCCACCGGGAGGAGACCCAGAGGAAGACCCAGGACACGCTGGAGGGACTATGTTTCTCGGCTGGCCTGGGAACGCCTTGGGATTCCCCCAGAGGAGCTGCTGGACTCGTTGTTTTGAAATATTTTTACAGTTGAATAATAACAAGTGGTTGTTTTTTCTCATTTAATAAAAATTAATGTGGTAAACATTTATGAAACATTTAATTCAGCACTAACATGTAAACCTGATGAAATTGATCACATTTGTAGTAAACATTTGATGTATTAACAAATTTCATTAACAGGGATTAACCTGTCCAAATAAAAGTTGAATGAATGAATTTCAGGTAAGAAATAAACATAAAATGAAACAGATCCATTTAGAAGTAAACACTTGATGTAATTAAACATTTCTAGTAACAATGTGATGAACATTGTGTAAGTTAATACATTTTATAGAAAAATTGCTACACAAAAATATGCAAATATAAGTGAACAGCATGATTTACATAATTATGTATCCCTTGAAGCTGGAGAACAAACAGAAATATTTTTAGGAAGCTTCATGCTTTCTGTAGACGTCCAGCTATGTCTGTGTGGTCCACACAAGGTCACAGTGGTTTGATTATGCACCTGTGCAGTGTGGACGATGCTTCTTCAGGTGAACTTCATCTCCTGCCTCCAGCTGCTGGATGCTGCATGTCTTGTATCTGTGAGGGAACTTTCTCCAGGCAGCAGCGATCACACTGAGTCCATCAGGAGATGCTCCAAGTTCAGGAGTTGGATTTTGTACTGCTAGCTGCATTTTAATGTATCACCCTCATCATGACTCAGAGAGCAGAACCTGTGAACACACAATTAAAATGGTGAATGAAAAGACAGAAACATTTGTCTATAATATATATGCATCTTAATACATATATATAAAGTAATCTAATCAAGATTTGAAGTCTACATGACAAGCTCAAGTCATTAAAAATAAGGTATTTTCTACGTGGAGCTTTGTAAATCAGTTAAAATACTATAAAAAATTAAGTGTTCACAATTTCTAATACTCATAGTAGCATACAGAAGGTTGATTGATTCTGAAAGACATGTATATTAATAATTTATGTAAAATTAATGAGCCAACAACGTACCTTCAACGTATTTACAATCTGGGGGATTTAAAAATGTCAAAATCATCTATCCAGCTATTCATAGATTGGTCCAGCTCTCCCAGTGAATTGTAATTATAAAAATTATTTGTGGTGTAAACACTGACACAGACCAGGTCTGCTAAAATGACAGAGAATGTCAGTGGAAGTAAGTATTACTCCAGGTCTCTGCTCCATTTATTTATTTCAAACGGGCAACATTTCCAATTATACCGATTTTTTTCCATGTACTGTAGTTTTTTTTTTGTCATCTGGGAGAAGCTTAGGATACAGTCCACTTTATTTTGCGCTGCTTTTCAGAACCGTGACGGAAGAAATCTCCTGAATTTCTTTTATTTTTTCTGAAGACAACAAAAATGGCGGTCGAGACCGGTACGCCCCCGACACTCCCCCACACAGTGACGTGTGCTCCAAAGCTCTATAGAAACAGATTTTCCACACTTAAACAAACGGCTCATATTTTGTGATCTTTCTACTGACATTCTGCTCTTCTCAGTTTCATGCAAAAATCAGGACACAGGTGAAGTTGTTGTCAGGGCTTTGTGTCACAGGTCCATGAAGAAAGCTGAAAAACCTCACAGTTTAAGTGTAGGGTGAAGCTAGGATTGTTCAGATGACAGTTTTAAGATTGTTGGTTCAGTAACCCGACGTTCCTATTGTTAATGGGGATTTAGCTAAGATGGTAATTAATTATTAAATAAAAATAGGATGGAATTGGCTACACTTTACGAATATGTAAACAGTTGAGTTTGGTCTTGCTTGTCTCCAGTGGGTTATTTGCTGCATGCATTGTTCTTCTTTTATGGTTGTTGTGTTTTACTTTTAACCCAGTGTTAATTTGGTAATTCATGCATATTAGTTTTACTTAAATCTAAAGAATACACTCACAGTCCGTCTTCTTCTTCTGAACGCTAGAAGTTACTCTCTGATTTAAGGGGGGTGAACATTTGTGCTCAAAACAATTTTCAGTTTATTTAAAAAAATACAAGCCTTCAAATCATGTATAATTTTCTTTCCACTTTACAAATGTGAGCCACTTTTTGTGGATCTTTAACATAAAATTTCAAAGAAAGATATTTATGATCTTAATAATAATAATAAACTTTATTTGTAGAGCACCTTACCTTCAATGCCTTGCATTGACCAAGGTGCTTAACAGGACAGAAAAATATAAAAACAGGTACAATAAATCAGTGCAATCTTAGTTGTACAGTGCCAAAATTTGGAAACTGTTTTCACAGTTATAAATGTGGAGAGTGACACATTCACCTGTCCTGGACGACTGAGAATCTTCACCAACATGTGGAGAGTGACAGTTTCTATTTATTTATTAAAAAAAATTTTTTAATGTGTTTTATGTTCCCCTCATATGAGCATCTGAAGGCGTTTTGGAACTTGATCGAGGAAGCAACAGCAAAAATGGTCAGGGTCACCAGAGCAAAGAAAACCAACGTCATGAGTACAACAACTGAAACCCCTTTTACCAGACCAACTGTAAGTTACACACACACACGCACGCACACACACACACACACACATACACATATGAGAATGCTGGTTTTGAACTAACATTGCACATTGCATGCTTTATAGATTTCCCTGCTTTAACACAGCTGATACAGTTGTT
>JBBPBX010031390.1:17912-34558 GCA_038048925.1 Garcialebias charrua
TAAAATCCCGGGGAATCCGGGGGCCTTTCTGTGTGGAGTCTGCATGTTCTCTCCGTGCATGTGAGGGTTTTATCCGGGTACTCCGGTTTCCTCCCACAGACAAAAACATGCATGTTAGATTGATTGGTAACTCTAAATTGTGTCTAGATCTGAGTGAGAGAGTGAGTGGTTGTTTGTCTCTATGTGTCCCTGTGGTGGACTGGAGACCTGTCCAGGGTGTCCCCCGCCTCTCACACAGTGATTGCTGGACATGGGCACCAGTGACCCCCCCCATGCCCTGAAAAGATAATGGATGGATAGAAGGATCTCTTGGCTGTAGCAGTGGCCATTTTGAATTGGATTGACTCAAAAAGCAAATTATTTGCAAATGTCCATTCTATTAATATTTTCTGATTGTTTGGTTCATGACATAATTTGCTAACACATAGTTACAGTTGACTCCAAATAGTTAATAGCAAAATGTTTAATAAAAATGTTGCACAGTTTGTTAGCTCTGTAAGTGTGTGTAGCAGGTCAGTCTCTGATGTAGCACCAAGTTTTAGGTCAACATCTGTCAAACTGACATTTGAACATTTTTGTGCAGTTTTTTTGTGAAAACGACGTCTTTAAAGGAAGGTGCATTTAGTCAGACTGATCAAGAATATCTAGTCCTTAAGAGCTGCTGTTTATGAGTGCTGTGCCTTTGTACAGATTGCTGGAGCACTGCAGACGCCACAGATACCTGTCCCAGTCTGGAGAGGAGCTGGCTCTGCTGCTGAGCAGCCTGCTGGAGAACCTTCTGGCGTACCGAACCATCGCACAAGATGGAAGCCCTGAGCACCGCATGAGCTGCACTGTCAACGTGCTGGTAGGCTGCAGCACTGTTTACATCCACTTGTCCTACACTAACACAAGTTGTGTTCAGGAATGTCATACAAATTTTTTTTTTTTTTTCTGATTGCAGAATTTCTACAAAGAAAAAAAGAGGGAGGACATTTACATCCGGTGAGTCACGAAGGATCACAAACCTGATTATGGCTCGATACTTGAACTCAGGTGTCTGCAACCTGTGGTGTGGCTCTTCTGCCCCTCTCAAATGGTTCCTTGCAATGTCAGCCAAAAAGTGATATGAACCTGAGTGCTGTTTAAATTAAAACTGATAACAGAAACAGGCACTTGTAGCAGTTTTTCTGTCATATTTTTGTAGTTAATGCGTGGAAGATATGCAGCAGGAAATGTCAGATCGTTCGGGTGGGTTGGGCCTCCTGTGAACCCAGTTTTTTAAGAGAAATTAATAAACACATATTAGTAATTATAAATACACAGTGTACGTAGCTTCCTATCATTTCAGTACTAGAATGAGTCCATTAAGTTTTCACTAGAATATGTTTAAAATGCAATGATCAGTTTTAATGTCGAGCTAACAGATGACCTTTTCCTTGCATTATTTATGCAGCTTTTTGACACACACTGCAGTCTCTCTCTAACATATTAAGGCATCAAAACAAGATGCAATAGTGACAAGTTATTCTTGCATGAAAAATGAATAAAGGCATCACAAATTAAAGCTGAGTCACTTTGTTCCAGGACATAAAGATTGCGTTTTCAGTCTTAAATACCAGCAAAGTGATCAGATGTTTTTTATTTGTTGAGACATTAGGGTGCAACTTAACTCTTTTTTTTAAGTGGACTACCTATTTAAATAATTTTCTATGAATGAGTTAAATACGGTATGTAGTTTTGTACAAACTCAACTAACAAGTTTATACCGAAACAAGAAGTCTTCTGTAGAATTATCTTGGTCAGAACTATACTTTTTAACCGGAATTATACTTTTATTTTGGTCTAAAACTTACAAAAGAACATGTGAATGCCACAAACTAGTCTTTTTATACACAGGATATGAAATAATACAGCTTTATTAATTGTTTTTTTCTCAATTTTTAATTTTTAAATTTTAATTTAATTTTAATTTTTTACAAATAATATTTATTTGACGAGATGATAAAACTGCCTCTTCCAGTTCAGGTCTGCACACCCTGGTCTAACTTCTGTGCTCTTGTGAACAGGTACTTGCACAAGCTGCGAGATTTGCATCTGGGCTGTGAGAACTACACGGAGGCTGCGTACACCCTGCTGCTGCATGCTGAACTACTGGAGGTCTCCTACACTTACACACTCGTGTCACAAATCAACACATCTGTACGTACGTTTGTTTTTATGATGACTTTCTTCTCCAGTGGTCAGACAAACTGTGTGCACCTCATCTAATACCTCGAGACGGGGAGCGCACCTGGACCCAACAGGAGCTGAAGGAGAGGCTCTTCCATGAGATCATTTGTTACTTTGACAAGGGCAAGGTGATTGTAACTGCTGAACATGGCAGCTTAGCATAAAACATAACTTACTCTGATGTGTTGTGTCGAAACTCATGGGGATGTTACGTCAGCTCCCACACAAACCACTGAGTTGTAAGGGGGGGTGGGTAGATTCATTAAAAAATGGCAGATGGCTAAGTCTAATTTCTGCTTCCGTCTGTATGTTCAGGTCTTATGCCTCTCCCCTCCCCCTGTTTAAACGAGTGCTCTGCTTGTATTCTCAGATGTGGGAGAAGGCCATTGAGCTGGACAAACAGCTGGCTAAGATGCACGAGACCCACATGTTTGACTTCATGGAGCTGAGCCAGCTGCTGGTAAGAGGAGTTGTTCAGCATCATCTCACCTAAAACAGACAAAAAAAACTCATCTTCATCAAGTGACATGAAAACAGCTGTAGTCAGATGTGTTTAAGCCTAAAACATAATCAAGGAGACATGAATGTGACTTTATCCAGCTCATTATTATATATATATTTTTTAGAATGCCTCAGTGTTAGTTTTATAGCAGATTTATTCTTTCTTTGTTTCGGTTTATAACCACTGGCGGGCTATATTTGCAGCATACATTATGTAATGTTTTCTTACCACTATTTGTATTTGTTGTTGTTTTGTTACAGAAAAGCCAAGCCAAGTTTTATGAAAACATAATGCATGCAATGCGGCCACAGCCAGAGTACTTTGCTGTTGGATACTACGGCCTTGGACTCCCTTCTTTCCTCAGGGTGAGAAAATTATTACCTGTTTCAATAAACTGAGACTCGGAGAAATTCTCATATTGTTGTGCTCACGCAACGAGCTGGCATTTTGAAATATTTCTCGGGGCAACGTGCAATCATTCCAATGAAGGTTATTGGCTTTCTGGTGACGTGAGAGAATGTGAGTATGAAGGCGGTTTTGTCAATGCCTCTCATTTTGTATAGAAATGAACTTTAATGCATATTCTTTCTGTTTATGGACTTTCATTAAATAACTTATTTTTTTCTTCTTCTGCAGAACAAGATGTTTGTCTATCGAGGTAAAGAGTATGAGTGGCTGGAAGACTTCAGTTTAAAGCTGCTCTCTCAGTTTCCTAATGCTGTCCGGATGACGAGCACAGCGCCCCCTGGAGACGACATCTGCAGCTCACCTGGACAGTGTATCCTTTAAAGGAGAAATGTAATCAAATCTGAAAAAATCGATATAACAAGAATTTCATATAGTAAACAACACACATAAACATACTTAGTATGCTTTTTTCAAGTCAGTAGCTTAAAGAAATAGTTTTTTTACATTTTTCCTGCTACATGCCGAAGTGCAGTGATTTCTGTAGTAATTTTCTGGACGCACTTTTATGACACAATTAAGACCTCCTTTGCTATCTTACAATAACACTGAAGCTATAAACCCATCATTACTGTCCTCTTGTCTGTCATTTAAAATGGAAGCAGAATACTTTTTTGAATCTGAAGGATATCACTTTAGTTTGTCAAAAACAGTTTGGTGATTTAGTGCATTAATGGGCATTTCTATCCTGGAAATACGAATAGCCGTGCGTTAGCCGCCGCATGCTAACGTTAGCATGCTAGCGCCATATGCTAACGTTAGCATGCTAGCGCCGTATGCTAACGTGGAAGTGGGGGTGTTGAAAATGTCCTAATGACAACAGAGGACACAAGAATTAGCGACACAGTCAATAAATCATCACAGGAGCAAATGAGAAAGAACTAGCTCTGCTACAATGCTACCACTATGCTAATGCTACGTTAGCCCGATGCTAGCAATGTTAGCTTGATGCTACCGCGATTTTAGCTTGTAAAATAAACATCTACGAGTGAGGGGTAACAAACTGATGTTAATGAACTATAACATCAGAGTTAATTAATAACCGTAAACAATGTAAACAAATAGAACATTTATTTAAAAGTATTTTAAGCTGAGAAGATTAAACAACAATGTAAACAAATGGAACATTTATTTAAAATAATTTTAGGTCCCTTATTGTACCAAATTTTTTGCATCATTTGATATGAAAAAATAAGAACAAATAATACATGAGTGCATAAAATTCTGTAACTTAAATTAGCAGCATTAGGTTAGCTTAGTTGCCTGGATTTCTCTAAAACAATTAAAAAAAGAAAAATCTAGGAGCAAATAATTCATCCATCCATCATCTTTGCCCACTTCTTCCTTTTCGAGTCACTGGTGTCCATGTCCAGCCATCACTGTGTGAGAGGTGGGGGACACCTGGACAGGTCTCCAGTCCATCACAGACAAATAAAATAATCAATCATCTTTATTTTACCAGGTAGAGCCCGTTGAAATCGAGATCTCTTTCACAAGGGTGACGTGGTCAGCAGCACACGTCACATGGTAATTGACAATAAGCATTGGCATTTATCAAAAAGATAATGGAGAAAACAACAATCACAATAATTGATGTTGACAGTTCAAAACCAACAGGACAAAACAGATTTCTATATAAATTATATACATAACAAGCAGACAGACATTGGTTGAGTAGATAAAGTTAAAAATCAACAATGACATGTAAATTGGATAAGTATAGTGTTTAGAAACGTCTGCAACGGTCAAGTTTCTTGATGACATTATCTAATACGGTTGACATGAAGGATCCAGGAGAGATGAGTGTTGATAGTTTCAGATCTTTCTGTAAGTGGTTCCAGGCTGAGGGGACAGCGAAGCTGAACGCTCTTTTTCCTAGTTCAGTTCTGACCGGAGGAACTGACAGGAGGACTAGATCGTTAGAGTGCAGGGAGTATTCACAATACTGTATATAAATGCAAAAGTAACAGACTTCAGCCTACCATAGTGCATTAACTTTTAACTGAAAATAAAATACAGAATTCACAGTTTTAAACAAATTGATTCATATTTAGTAAATCTTTAACAAAATTTCAAAACCTGTTCAAGTTTACACAAAATCTCTTATGAACTGTAATTTACAGGTAGTCCCCGACTTACGAGCGCTCTGACCTACGAGGTTCCGGACTTACGAGCTGGCGAATTTTTGGAAAAAACGCAAAAAATACAGAGTTTTTCTGTGTTTTTTCACCACAGTTCGTTAGCTAAACATGTGGACACACGTTTCCGATCATTTTTATGCACTCGTAAGCAGTTTTTCGATGAAAAACGAGTGTTTGTAGTCGCGCTAGCAAAACCGTTCCAACTTACGAGCGAAATTCCGGACTTACGAGACACGTGGCGGCCGTTCCAAGTTACGAATTTTCGCTTTACGAGCGCCTCGGAGGAACGGAACTCGCTCGTAAGTCGGGGACTACCTGTATAAACATAAATTGTATCATTTAGAACAGGCTCCAGGTGATGTGTCTCATCTGGTCTCTCCAACCTGTTAAAAGACAAATTACATTAAGTTTGTTGTATAACTTGTCTATAAGTTTTAGTATAATATGAGAAACAACAGTTACCTTTGAGCTGCAGCTGAACTCCCACTGTTGTTTCATGGAGATGTGTGGAGTTTTATACATGAAGGAATAACGTGTGTTGCTTCCACTTCCAACGTATTAAAAATTAAACTAAACCCCTCAACTTCCACTGAGCTGTCTGTTTGTAAATCCTTTGTCATACAGCAGGAGTTAGAGAGAGAAATATTCACAGCTGTTGAATCAGCTGGAAGTTCGCGCTGGTCGGCTGCTTTCACTTTCATCTTCCGTGCATTTTATCGTATTTCCAAAATACTGTACCGTAGTTTTATCTTACACTTCTTGCAAACAACCGTTCTCTTGTTAAGCTCTGTCTTCCCCAGAACATAGTAGGATCTAAAATGATTTTTAAAGATGAAGGAGCAAGTTGAAACATGCTGTCTCCCTCCTTGCTAGCAGGCTCCATTGGGAGCTGCCTGGCTAACTAACTACGGTGGCCCTACACGGCCAAAATTCTACAGCGGCCGAATGCACAGGAGCGGTAAAAATACAATATAAAATTTAAAAAAAGTTTTAAAATCGATTTTGGGGCTTTTAGAATCGATTCTGAATCGCCAGGACTAAGAATCTTGATTCTTTAAAAAATAGATTTTTTTTGCTGCATCCCTAATTGCTACACACTGAAACCTTTTTGTCCACAACTAGATACACACACTAATATTACTGTATGAGGGACGACCGTTGCACTGCCTACGTCATATTCAGGGGACGGAGAGCAGGCAGGGGGAGGGGGGTCAAAAACACCAGATGAGAATTTTTTCACTTTGCAAAGTCTAAATTTGAGTTAGGATGACATTTTTGACTTGTGAAAATTTCTCAACAAGCTTATTTTATGCTTTTCATTAGACTACTATTAGCTTAAAAACACTTTTCATTTCTCCTTTAAAAGACCACAGAAATGTTGTTGCACATGTTAATGTGCTTGAGGTATGCTACCAATTTAGAAAAGTAAATTTTGTGCAGAAACAGTGAACAGCAAAAGTATTCAACCCATTACCGGTACTATCATTTCTAGTTTATTGCCTTAAAACATTTCAATGGATTATTTTTATCACGAGTAATCAAGTTACCGTATTTTCCGGTCTATAAGTCGCACCTTTTTGCCTAATTTGCATGCCCTGCGACTAATAGAGAGGTGAGACGTGTTTATGGATTGTTTCCCATATTCTTAGACCAATTTTTGGCTCAGATATGACCGTTTTTTCATTTAGGCAAAAAATGGTGCAGTACCACTTTTGTCCGCTTGGGTACACCAACCGTTCCCACCTCATTTGTCCGAAGGCAGCCTCTTCTAGTTGGACACACTCTGTCGCTGCCCGGCCTCCTGCTCTGGAGGTAACTACTGTTAGCTGTGTTTGTTAGCAAGATAAGTCAAGAACCACAGATAGGGTTGCCAACTCCTTGATAAATAAATAAGGGACACCTCTCGGCAGGGCTGGTCACCCCATTTAACCCCCCCCACACACACACACACACACACACACACACACACACAAACACCCTGCCTGCCCCTCCTCACTTTGAAATCAACCTGAATTCATTTGGATACGTGTTTTTGAATTATAAAAATATGTATAAACAAATTATTACACAATTAACCATTTATTTTTAGTGCAAATAGAATTGCCAGAAACAAACATATCTTTTGAAAATTATGTATCTTTCTTAAACAGACCTCTGTCCTGCTTAATAACTTAAAACAGAATTATGTATCTTTCTTAAACAGACCTCTGTCCTGCTTAATAACTTAAAACAGTATTAAATAACAAAAAATCAATACGAACATTCTGTAATAGTGCATTTAGTGCAACGTGCAAATAAAGTTTGTAGTAAATTTGTGAGCAAGACATTTCATAATTTAGACTGACAATGAGCTCACTTCTAATTAGTTCAGTAGAACATTTGTTTCGCACATCAGTCCACTTACTTTTCATGAAAGAGAAAATCCTTTCCACAAACCCAGTGGAAGATGGGATGCTGAGGACAAAGGATACAACAGCTGGATGTTGGGGAGGTCAGCTGCCTGAAGAACTTGCATCCACTTCTCTGCTGTTCCCTGGGACTGCCACCTTTCTTTCTCCTGAGGTGAGGTGGTGAGGTGGTCTATCAGGCTGTTTGCAGTCACACATTCCTCATACAGCTCATCCATAGACATGTTTAGCCTGCCAAAAGGTGTTAAAGTTCATTAGTGATACATAGCCTAGGTTATGTAGTGATAAATAAATGGAAAAACGTGTATTGTTTATATTTATAATTTAGCATTGTATTTAAACTACATTTTGAAATGTATTTATTAATTTACCTATATGAACTGTGATTTTTTTAAAGATGGACAAGGTTGTATGTTTGCATAGTGTAAAGTAAATTCACAATTATGTATTTATTTGTACGTGTCAATTGTACACTTTTGTTTATAACTATCAATAATTAAACATGGTTCACCACTACACTGGAAATTATTGAATTTTTACCTGCCAACCAGGTGAAGACTTTCAGTGATCTTCTCCACTTCCTCAAAGGATATTTTTCCAGATGCCAGAGAGAGGGGCTGAAGGTGAAAGAGCCAGTTTTCCTCTGAGAAGTCAAACCACTTCTGGACAGAACTGATGGCAGTTTTTTTTTTTTTACATACCATATCTGCCTCTGGTGTTGCCCGGTGCAGAACAAATTGGTCAAGGGTTCTCCTGGTTTTGTTGTCTTTCACGTTTCTTATGTGTCCAACTGCAGAAGCATGCTGTTTCACATCACACTGTCCACCGTGGGCTACAGAAAAAGTACGCTTGCAGACAGTACAGTTCGCTTTGTAGCCATTATCATTCACGCGTTCCAGCCACTTCCTTTTCCCACTCGACTCTGTATTTTTGCAGCCGTTTCTTTTTTTTCCTGGGGGGAGTAGTCAGGCTCGAAGGTGATCTATGTTCACTGTTTAAATCCCCTGAATGTTTGCCGCTCGCGTCCATAATGCTGCCTTCTTCTTCAAATCCTGTCGCTGCCGTGTCTTCCGTAAACTGCCAAGACTGGACCAATGAGATGAGCCGGATTCTGTAGTTTCAATCACGTGTGTAAAAGGCTGTCAGCTCATTGGTCACAGAGCAGAGCGGCTTCTTAACCGTAATAATCGACATGAAAGCGCATCATTATTTATCAACTCCATTGACATTGACAGAATAGTTTTGATTCTCACGATATTACGGGACAAAGTGCGTCCCGTTATAGATCAATAAGGGACGCGTACTTTTGTTTCTAAGTACGGAACGATTCCGTTTTTCAAGGGACGGTTGGCAACCCTAGCTACAACCTCTTTTCTGGGAATGAGCCTCACATGAGTTGCTAGGAGTGAGCGTGCATTAGCCACAGCCTCTTTTTGGGAATGAGCGTCGCATGGGCTGCTGAGGAATGAGCTTGCATGGGCTGCCGAAGAGTGAGCCTCGCTTGGGCTGCTGGGGAATAAGCCTCGCTGGGCTGCCGGGGAGGGAGGGGAGGGATGGGCCACGTAGCAGAATGACGCTAACATGGCCTGCTGGAGAATGAGCCTCGCATGAGCTGCTTGGGGAGGGATCTTCGCATGGGTTACAACCTCTTTTCTGGGAAAGAGCCTTGCATAGGCTGTTGGGGAGCAGTGATGTCATTAACGCGTTACAAAGTAACGCGTTACTCTTCTCGGACCACTTTTTTCAGTAACGAGCAAACTAATGCGTTGCTTTTCAAAATCCAGTAATCAGATTAAAGTTACTCATCAAAATTTACTGTGCGTTACTTTTTTTTTCATTTTCTGTAGTACTGTGATTTAATTTTATTTCCTCATGCGTCTCGGGTCGGGGAGTGATAAAAAAAAAGACGCTGTGAAACCTGACACCAGGCTGACAAATGTACGGATGGAGCGAGGAGGAAGTGTTGTCTAGCTTCAAAAACACGGTAAAAACAATTATTTGTTTGCTAAAAATTATAGCAAAGATGTGTCTGAGCTTAACCTTTCCTTAATAAATTCACGAAATGGTCAATTATCAGCTGGATTTAAAGTAGTAGTTCGCTATGTGCACGCGCACACGCGCGCGGGTGGGACGGTGTGTGGGACGGTGTTCTGCACGCGCGCGGATGGACAGAACCGTCCCACACGCGCGCGGGTGGACAGAACGTGGGACAATGTGGGACGTGTTCTGTGCAGCGGGATGGAGCTGGCTGCACAGAACAGTGGCGGAGCTAGACTTTTATTGCTGGGGGGTGGGCCAAGGCTATCGGTAAGGGGTCCACTTACAGTGGTAAAAATAGACTTGTCCCAACTTTTTTGGGATTTGTTGACACTATGAAATTTTGAAACAACATATTTTTTCCTTAAAATGATACATTCTCTCAGTTTAAACTTTTGATCTGTGATCTAAATATTTTTAAGTTTAGAAATCAAGTCTTTTCATTTATTTATTTTTTTTTTTTTTTATTAATTTCATTAAAATCAAGTAACAACTCAAAAAATAAAAAAACATACATTCAAAATAAAAAGAACAAAGTTAACTACATCACCAAATTAAAGACTACATCAACTCAAACAACGATTTATATACATTTTTCCATCCATCCATTTTCTTCCGCTTATCCGGGGTCAGGTCGCGGGGGTAGCAGCCTAAGTAGGGAGGCCCAGACTTCCCTCTCCCCAGCCACTTGGAGCAGCTCCTCTGGGGGAATCCCAAGGCGTTCCCAGGCCAGCCGAGAAACATAGTCCCTCCAGCGTATCCTGGGTCTTCCTCTGGGTCTCCTCCCGGTGGGACATGCCCGGAACACCTCACCAGGGAGGCGTCCAGGAGGCATCCTAACCAGATGCCCGAGCCACCTCAACTGGCTCCTCTCGATGTGGAGAAGCAGCGGCTCTACTCCGAGTCCCTCCCGGATGACTGAGCTTCTCACCCTATCTCTAAGGGAGAGTCCAGACACCCTGCGGAGAAAACTCATTTCAGCCGCTTGTATCCGAGATCTTGTTCTTTCGGTCATAACCCAAAGCTCATGACCATAGATGAGGGTGGGAACGTAGATCGATCGGTAAATTGAGAGCTTTGCCTTTTGACTCAGCTCTCTCTTCACCACGACAGACCGGTACAGCGCCCGCTTCACTGCGGACGCTGCACCTATCCGCCTATCGATCTCACGCTCCAGTTTTCCCTCATTCGTGAACAAGATCCCGAGATACTTAAACTCCTCCACTTGGGTAAGGACCTCCTCCCCGACCCGGAGAGGGCACGCTACCCTTTTCCGGCTCAAGACCATGGCCTCGGATTTGGAGGAACTGATCCTCATCCCGGCCGCATCACATTCAGCTGCAAACCGCTCCAGCGAAAGCTGTAGATCACGAGCTGATGAAGCCAATAGGACCACATCATCTGCAAAAAACAGAGAAGCGATTCTAAGGCCACCAAAACGGATCCTCTCAACACCTTGGCTGCGCCTAGAAATTCTGTCCATAAAAGTTATAAACAGAATCGGTGACAAAGGGCAACCTTGGCGGAGTCCAACTCTCACCGGAAACGAGCCTGACTTACTGCCGGCAATGCGGACCAAGCTCTGACACCGGTCGTACAGGGACCTAACAGCCCATATCAATGGGCCTGGTACCCCATACTCCCGGAGTACCCGCCACAGAACCCCCCGAGGGACGCGGTCGAATGCCTTTTCCAAGTCTACAAAGCACATGTAAACTGGTTGGGCAAACTCCCACGCACCCTCCAGGACCCTGTTGAGGGTGTAGAGCTGGTCTAGTGTTCCACGACCAGGACGAAAACCACACTGCTCCTCCTGAATCCGAGGTTCGACTATCCGACGGACCCTCCTCTCCAGAACCCCTGAATAGACCTTACCAGGGAGGCTTAAGAGTGTGATCCCTCTATAGTTGGAACACACCCTACGGTCCCCCTTTTTGAATAGGGGAACCACCACCCCAGTCTGCCAATCCAAGGGAACTGCCCCCGATGTCCACGCGATATTGCAGAGTCGCGTAAGCCAACACAACCCCACAACATCCAGAGCCCTAAGGAACTCAGGACGAATCTCATCCACCCCCGGAGCCTTGCCACCGCGGAGCTTTTTAACCACCTCGGCGACCTCAGCACCAGAGATTGGAGAGCCCGACCCAAAGTCCCCAGGCTCCGCTTCCTCAGTGGAAGACGTGCCAGTAGGATTGAGGAGGTCTTCGAAGTATTCCGCCCACCGACTCACAACATCCCGAGTTGAGGTCAACAGCACGCCATCCCCACCATAAATGGTGTTGGTCGCGTACCGCTTTCCCCCCCTGAGACGCCGGATGGTGGACCAGAATCGCCTCGAAGCCGTACGGAAGTCATTCTCCATGGCCTCTCCGAACTCCTCCCACGCCCGAGTTTTTGCCTCAGCAACCACCCGAGCCGCATGCCGCTTGGACTGCCGGTACCTATCTGCTGCTTCCGGGGTCCCACAGGCCAAAAAGGCCCAATAGGACTCCTTCTTCAGCTTGACAGCATCCCTCACCGCCGGTGTCCACCACCGGGTTCGAGGGTTGCCACCACGACAGGCACCAACAACCTTGCGGCCACAACTCCGATAAGCTGCCTCGACAATAGAGGCGCGAAACATGGCCCACTCGGGCTCAATGTCCCCCGCCTCCCTCGGAACGTGTTCAAAGCTCTCCCGGAGGTGGGAGTTAAAGCTCCGTCTTACGGGAGACTCTGCCAGACGTTCCCAGCAGACCCTCACAATACGTTTGGGTCTGCCAGGTCTGACCGGCATCCTCCCCCACCATCGGAGCCAACTCACCACCAGGTAGTGGTCAGTTGACAGCTCCGCCCCTCTCTTCACCCGAGTGTCCAGGACATGCGGCCGCAGATCAGATGAGACGACAACAAAGTCGATCATTGAACTACGACCTAGGGTGTCCTGGTGCCAAGAGCACATATGGACACCCTTATGCCTGAACATGGTGTTCGTTATGGACAATCCATGACGAGCACAGAAGTCCAACAACAGAACACCACTCGGGTTCAGATCAGGGGGGCCGTTCCTCCCAACCACACCCCTCCAGGTCTCACTGTCATTGCCCACGTGAGCGTTGAAGTCCCCCAGCAGAACAAGGGAGTCCCCAGGAGGCGCACCCTCCAATACCCCCTCCAAGGACTCCAAAAAGGGTGGGTAATCTGCGCTGCCGTTTGGCGCATAGGCACAAACAACAGTCAGAGCCCGTCCCCCCACACGTAGGCGAAGGGAGGCTATCCTCTCGTTCAACAGTCAGAGCCTGTCCCCCCACACGTAGGCGAAGGGAGGCTACCCTCTCGTTCACCGGGGTGAACCCAACGTACAGGCACCAAGATGGGGGGCAACAAGTATGCCCACTCCTGCTCGGCGCCTCTCACCAGGGGCAACTCCAGAGTGGAAGAGTGTCCAACCCCTCTCAAGGAAACTGGTTCCAGAGCCAGAGCCATGCGTTGAGGTGAGTCCGACTATTTCTAGCCGGAACCTCTCAACCTCACACACTAGCTCAGGCTCCTTCCCCACCAGAGAGGTGACATTCCATGTCCCAATGGCCAGCTTCTGTAGCCGAGGATCAGACCGCCAGGGTCCCCGCCCTCGGCCACCACCCATTCCACAATGCACCCGACCCCTTTGGCCCCTCCCACAGGTGGTGAGCCTATGGGAAGGGGGACCCACGTCTCCTCTTCGGGCTGTGCCCGGCCGAGCTCCATGGGTGAAAGCCCGGCCACCAGGCGCTCGCCAACGTGCCCCTCCTCCGGGCCTGGCTCCAGAGTGGGGCCCCGGTGACCCGCGTCCGGGCGAGGGAACATTGTTTCCATTTATATTACTCATCATAAGGGGTCTTGTGTGAAACAGACAATCAATAACCCTGTTTTATCAATACCAAAAACCATCATAAATATAAGCAATACATGTGCATGTTTTATCATCATCACTTTAGTAATGCTGTATCATAATATAAATAGAATCTATCATTATTTGAGTACTCTTAAATATTCCTAATATTAAATGTCCTAATATTGCACCTTAGCACATAAGGCATTTCAGCATCTCAATGTACCTTCAAATTAAATGCTTCAGTGTCAACACTAGGAGCTAGTTACTTGCAAGAGGCTTATTTTTCATTATCCAGATCAATACAAATGCATGTGTTTAGAAATAGTATGACACCATCAGTGACATAGAAAAGTATTAATGTCTGATAATTATTTTTCTATAAGCACATTCAAATAAATGTAACAATATAGCACTGATTTAGCACAGAGCCCAATACATTAACCTGGAGGCTATAGTGCTAGCATAGCTCCAGAAACAAACTCACCAGTTCGGAACTGGTGAGTTTGTTTCTGGAGCTGTTGTATTTATTTATTTATTTTTAATTTATTCATTTCAAATTTAAAACACAAAAGAAACAATTTACAAACCATATGGAGAAAGAAAGAAAAAAGATTTAAAATGAAAGTCAACAGAAGAAGAATAAAATTCTTATAATATCTGCCCCTTCTTAAAACAAAATCAATTCAAACAATCAATTCAAACAATGATTATCCATGAACCAAATTAATAACTCATAACAATTTGCCGATTTATAGTACATTGAGTATTTACCATTTATATACTGTATATCTTTTCAAGAATTCATTCTTAATAATTTTTAAAAAATATAGACATTGATTTAGCTTTTTTGACATCATTTCAAATTTATTCTTAATCATTTTCTTAAATATAGACATTGACTTAGCTTTTTTGACATCATTTTCCAAAGTATTCCAAAGACCTATTCCATGTAAAGTAAACCGACCCTTTAAACTAGTTTTTAACGCTGTTTTTAACCAAAATTAAAAGTGTGAACTGGCAGTTCACACTTTTTGAATACACAGTCAGCTGAAGTTTTTTTCACAGACATCTAAAGAGGCATAGCAGTCAGAAATGGTAACATATTAGATAAAGGGCTTAAATGGCTTAAAACCTACCTGTAGCAGCTAGCCTGGTTGTGAGTGTCACTGCACAATCTGTTCTGGGACCAAAAAACATCTGTTTCGGGAACGGAAGCACGATCAGAGTCATTCGACCGTGCGCCCGGGCGCAGGAGTGGTGCGCCCAGAATATTCCTATCTCTTGTAGTGAAGAGGAGCTAACTGCACATGTACAACTTTTACGGGTCTATGGGCAAAGATTTTAGCGCCCCCAGGACAGAAATACGTCATCAATCAGAGACAACGCTTTTGAAAGAAACAACTTTACTCATCTTTAACTATGAAATATTTATCTTACACAACAACAACAAAAATACACATATATATTATATATATATTTTTTATGTTATTATTCCATTTGTATAAAAAAATTCTGTCTTCAAGATATGTGAGTGGTTTGAGTGGTGGGGCAGCGCCCTAACACTCCCATTGACCAGCCGCCCCTGGTGCAAACGCTTGGAAAATATCTACTGTAGTTATTGATCTAGAACAATAACGTTGGTGCTTGAATTTTAACTAATCTTGCAGAAAGTCGTTATTCAACGTCTACAATGGACGAACCTTTGGATTTAATCTATTGCTAGATGGCCACACCAGCAATAGAACTTGGTCAACTCAAATTTTTTTACAATCTAGTTGATTTTACAGGTACAGGTAGTCCCTGACTTACGAACGAGTTCCGTTCCTATGCCCGTTCGTAACACGAAAATCACCGTAAGTCAAAAATACGTCCAAACGGCACCTCATACATGCACCTCATACGTAGAGTACTGTATTTTTACCAAGCACTTAGCCTATCCTAACACATTACCCTACATAATTATCATAAACCACATACATTTAGGAGCCATAATGAAGGGAAAAAATAGTTAATTTCTTACTGGCAGCTGGTCATTTCTTCCTCTGTCTGTTAGCATGTTAGCTTGTGCACCTCCAAGCTGCAGCTTCACGAGGTCCACAGCGTTTACAGCAACGTCTGTTAGCATGTTAGCTCGTTGCTAGCATGTTAGCTCGTTGCTCAGCTGTCTTCCGCTCCTCCTGTATTTCCACCCGCGGTCCAGAGGTCTGCCTGCTCTGTAAGTTTCCACTGAGCGCGTCAGTGGAAACCCCCTCCTGTAAGTTTCAAGCTCCCCTAAGTTTTGTTTCGGTACCATATTTTCTGCTGTAAAGGCGCATGAACGGCGTAACTCGAACAATGTTTTTCAATGGGAGCGCGTTCGTAAAGTCGAATCGCCGTAAGTCGAAGACTACCTGTATTGTGCCCGGATAGCTGTCGGTAGAGCATCAGAGTTTTAATCTGAGGGTCCAGGGTTCATGTCCCTGTTCGGGCGAACAATTTGGGCAGCACGGTGGCACAACTGGTAGAGCTGCTGCCTCTCAGCGAGAAGGTTGCCGGTTCAAATCCCGGTCGAGGGGCCTTTCTGGGTGGAGTTTGCATGTTCTCCCCGTGCATGCGTGGGTTTCCTCCGGGTACTCCGGTTTCCTCCCACAGACCAAAAAACATGCTTGTTAGGCTGATTGGTGACTCTAAATTGACCCTAGGTGTGAGTGTGAGAGTGGATGGTTGTTTGGTGTGAGTGAAACAGGTCCCTCTTGTAAATGAGTCCCCATGACTCAACGAGGCTAGCCTGTATAAATAAAGGTTGAATGAATAAATGAATAACTAAAGAGGTTTCTTCAGGGTTCAGATTTCTGAGATAAAAAAAATAAAACATCAGAACACTGGTAAGCAAAATGTGTTTTATTATGAAAGGAGGAACCAGAAACAGAGGAACAACATTTCTGTAAGAGGAAGTAGGGCTGGATTGATGATTTTCCAGCTAAGTTGTAAACTGTAGATATGACATTGCAACTAGGATATTTGTTTTATTGTTTATTTCACATATC
>JBBPBX010031391.1:12738-23817 GCA_038048925.1 Garcialebias charrua
TCATCCATCCATCCATCCATCTTCTTCCGCTTATCCGGGGTCGGGTCGCGGGGGTAGCAGCCTAAGTAGGGAGGCCCAGACTTCCCTCTCCCCAGCCACTTGGAGCAGCTCCTCTGGGGGAATCCCAAGGCGTTCCCAGGCCAGCCGAGAAACATAGTCCCTCCAGCGTGTCCTGGGTCTTCCTCTGGGTCTCCTCCCGGTGGGACATGCCCGGAACACCTCACCAGGGAGGCGTCCAGGAGGCATCCTAACCAGATGCCCGAGCCACCTCAACTGGCTCCTCTCGATGTGGAGAAGCAGCGGCTCTACTCCGAGTCCCTCCCGGATGACTGAGCTTCTCACCCTATCTCTAAGGGAGAGTCCAGACACCCTGCGGAGAAAACTCATTTCAGCCGCTTGTATCCGAGATCTTGTTCTTTCGGTCATAACCCAAAGCTCATGACCATAGATGAGGGTGGGAACGTAGATCGATCGGTAAAATGAGAGCTTAACATAATACAGTCTAAAGAATATCAGAATTCGTGTGATGAAGTCACTAAAAACAGGAGCTGCAATGTCCACATGACATGTCCATTGTGGATTGGTGGTAAATGGTCAGGTTCTCTCAAATTTCTGCATCTGGACACAAAAACTCACACAGAGAGGTTGTAATGACAACCACTGCCCAGAAGAGGGCACGCAGGGAAAACAGACAAAAACAACGAACCAACAATCTGCGCTTAACATCGGTAAAAGTCGATTTTAAGTATTTGCAAGAGTAAGACGTACCTACATTAAAACAGAGTTTGTTTACAATCTCAGTTATTGTTTTATTTTTATAATTCGGCCATTTTCTCATTAAAAATGCCTGTTTATTTTAGCTTTATGTACTACTGTATAGGGAAAAAGAAAGGTGCAGGATAGTTTTAATTAATTTGTTTCAAGTTTTTGAGTATAATAACTTCCATAACTGTTTTTAAAAAGATCAATATCTAAAATAATAATTGTAGTTTTACAGCGTGTATCTTCACTAAAAGCATGAAACAGAAATAATGAATGGAGGCTGCATTCCATTTCTGTATGCACAGTTTGCAAAAATGGGATGCAGCCTAAAGGTAATAGCTTCAGAAAACCATATTTTAGTGTTGGTTAAAAATGATTTGGATTTATAAATAAATAAGGTGACATAAAACTGCTTGAGTCTCTTTATTTAGACAAATAAAATAAATTATTTAATGGAATGACGGTGTGTGTGTGTGTGTGTGTTCTGGTGGAGTATGTGTGCAGCTCTGCAGCCCTCTCTGTGTTCGTGCATCAGTGATGGAGCAGCAGGTTGGATGTTCGGGATGGATGTGGATGCTCTGAAGGCTTCATGGATTGGAGCTCATCGCCACCGGAGCAGGTCTGGAGAGAGTCCGGGAGGTGAGGCGTGTTGTCCGGATCTGGGTCTGTGCGTGCGGGGGGTGCGGGGGAGAAGCACCGCAGCGTTAGTCAAACAATGGATCATCATGTTATATTTGATGAAACAGGAGCAACAAGCAGTGGTTAGCAGTGATCAGAGGACATCCCCTTCTCAGCCATGTTTGATTCAGGCCACTCTCCACTCGAGACGAGCTACAGCGTCGCAGCTTCCGGATCAATTGGAATGGAACAGGATTTTCAGTATATTTGACTAATTTTGCTATTAACTGAACATTTTTCGCCTAAATGTGCTTCAAATTGGGCTTGAGCCGAAATCTGACCTAGTTTGGTGTAGCTGCAGGCATGGATGCTAAAGGATGAAGATGCTGATGATGGTGATGATGGTGATGATGAGGCTGTTTAAATGGCCCAGTTCTGCTTTTGGGCCGGGGTGGGAAGGTTCTGAATTCCTTCACATTGTGAGGAAGCAAGAGCATTTTCGATATATAAATATGTTTTTTGTCTAATTGGACAATGTGGGCTACTTCATTACACACATGTGACCACATGGGCCACAATTACATAAAGAATTATATTAAAATAAAATAAAAACAGATGTGATCTGCTCACCACAGAAATGCTGTGTCAAAGTCATTGGCTTGCAGCAGCAGTCAGAGGAATTCACCAACCTCTCTGTGTGTGTGTGTGTGTGTGTGTGTGTGTGTGTGGTGGTGGTGGTGGTGGGTGGGGTGTCATTTATCTGTCATGTGATTGTGGGTTTAATTAAATCAGGTGTCTGGTATCGAGTGCTTCTCACTCTCTGGTGAGCTGTTGTTATAATTAGATCATAAATGGAAATGCCCAGGACTATTTGAACTTTGTGTCTTTGGTTCTCCTCCCGTCACCTCCTTCTCCCTCCTGTTAGGAGTTCACAGTAAATGATTCAACATTTTTGTCTCCTTGTGCTGTTTTTTTTTCTTTTTTCTGACAGTGTTGTGGAAGAGGATTCAACACCTCAAACCTCAGGTCACATGACAGGTAACCCTCATTTTTATCACGGCTTTACCCTCATGACTTTCATTTCGATGGTTTATTTTTAATGCCCCACTTATTTGTTTATGTATTTATTCATTCATTTTTGTAGATTTGTGTAGTGATGACGCAGACAACTCTCCTCCTCTTCAGCTTCACACGCTCAAGCAGTTTGAACAGGTGAGGTTGTTTGTTTGTTTTTCATTAGATTTGGTTTAATTTATCATGTGTGTGGTAATCCTCTGTGATTCATATTTCTACAAAATGTAAAATGAAAATGCTCCAGTGATATCAGGTGACAGCAAATCTTACAAAGAAAGTGAGCAATGTTAGTATATTTTGAGAGATTGTTTTATTTTTTTATTATTATTATTATTATTATTATTATTGTCTAAACTAAACATGGAGAACATATTGTTGGCAAAGAGATCTCCTGCAGGTTCTCATGTTGTGTGGGAAACACCCACATCCTGCTATTTTAACCTGCCTCTGGGTGATTCATGACCCACTTTGAGTCGGTCTCCTCTTGTTAATGGGAACTTCCATCCATCCATGCATCCATCCATTATCTTTACCCACTTCTTCCTTTTCGGGTCACTGGTGCACATGTCCATCCATCACTGTGTGAGAGGCGGGGGACACCCTGGACAGGTCTCCAGTCCATCACAGGGACACTCAGAGACAAACAACCATTCACTCTCTCACTCAGGGACAATTTAGAGTTACCAATCAGTCTAACATGCATGTTTTTGGTCTGAAGTACCTGGAGAAAACCCACTCATGCACAAAGAGAATATGCTAGAAAGATCTCCTGCCGGGATTCGATCCGGCGACCTTCTTTCTTAGAGGCAGCAGCTCTACCAACTGAGCCACCGTGCCACCCATGATCTGGACCAGTTTCTTTAAGCGAGAAACATTTCGTCCCCATCCAGAGGACTTCCTCAGCCTACAGCCTGCCGACCAGATCTGTTCCATAAGCAGCCTTCACTGCTGTGTTTCAAGCCAACCTCCTGTTGGAATCTCATCCAAAACAATCAGTCATCATTAACAATATTTGTTGTTATCTGGACGATTGAGCTTCCAAACACTTTTTCCCCCCAATGGGAGTTTCACTACTCAGTTTGAAAGAAAAGTCCAATTTTCATTTTATACACTTGCTCGTTGCGTTTTGGTTTAAAAGACAGATATTTCTTGTGTATCGGTATTCATAATACTGTAGTTGTGTGGAAAAACTTTCACGTAAATAAGTTCCTATGGTAAATGAAGGTAAATACAACCTCAGACAAAACATGGCAGAGTGCTGTCATTATCCAGGCCCTAAAATAAGACAGCATGAAGGAACTCTGTGGAAAAAAACAAAGAACATTCTTACAGCTTGAACTGTATTAATTAGCTGGTCATCATCTGTGTGAGCATCTCTATAAAATCATGTTTTCTCAGTTTGCTGGTCTGCAGCTCTCACACGTGTTAACAAGATGCAACTGTTACTTACTGCTCATCAGTCGTGTTAAATATAATTTCTAAACTATTTCTCTCTCATAGAGAAAAAAATACTCATAAGAGGAAACTATCAAAACAGCTAATATTCATCCCATTGTACCAGTAAGATCACCCTGAGGTCAGACGGTGCAATGCTCAGAGAAAGAATAAACTCAAGGGTCCTAGTAAGTGTCAAATGTCATGATGATGGCCTAAAACACTGATCGTGAAAAGCTTCTTTGAAATAATTGGATTTTTCTGCTTTCGTGGAAAACACGATTGAAAAAAATCACATAGGTTACATACAGCATGTTCATTTTTTTAAAGGGGACCTCAGATGTATTTTTTAAATTTTTATGGTATTTCTGTGGGATATCCAGACCCTATTCCTTCAATTTAATGCACAAAATAATTATTAGATAATCAATTATACCCTTTTTAATTCTGCCATTTTTAACTTTCGTTTTGAACGACCGGTTTCTTGAAGTCCACGCCCTTCAACGATCTGTTCACGCCCTCTGTAACAGCCAGTATCTGTAATGTGTTGTTGTTTTAAAATTAGCTCTTTTTTTATTACTCATTTGACTTACTGTTAGTGTTAGCTTAAGATAACTTACCGAAACCCGTCTGAGCGCGCCGCAGTTTGCTGCTCCTTTTAGCATTAGACCACCCGAATCCGAAGCTAATGTTAGCTTGTTCCTCTTCCGGTTTTCGCCAGCTCCGCTCGTTGCACGCGATGAGATTTTGGGAGTTATCGCTGTTCCAGTGAAGACAACACAAAGTTCACCAAGTGTCTCCCGTAAATTAATCTGTAAGGAGAAGGTCCTCTTGCTGCGAGCCTGCTGCGAGGCTGCTGCAAGGCTGTACAGTTGAAGCTCCGCTCCATCGCGCCGGAAGAGGGTCCCGTCGAACCCGGTCCTTCCGCCTGTGGTCCGCTCGTTTAATTTTTGCCGGCTGCGCGTTGGCAGCGATCGCAAATACACTAAAAATTGAACTAAAACATAAAAATAACAATTATACTTTATTTATAAAGCCATTTAAAAAAACACAGCTGCAACAAAGTGCTGTACACATGAAATTAAGAACATATAAACAAAAGATGAGATGAAATCATGAAAAACAACAGTCATGTGTTTAATACAGAAGTGGGTTGAGCCTAACCAGGGGTTGCTAGGTGAGGGGCTGGACTCAGGTTTGATCTGATTGGCTGGCGGCTTGTGACGTCAATAAATGCAGGAAGTGTGAATCCTGGTGTATTTATCAAAAATAAATAAATCTACTTAGAGTAAATAAACCACTGGGTGCATTTTTTTGGCACAAGGACTGTTTTTTTATGAAGTAAATACCCAAAGTTTAGTAAAAAAACATTAAAAAGTGAATTTTGCATGTGTGGTCCCCTTTAATTTGTTGACTCAGCCTATAGTTTAATAGTTATTTAACTTTTGCAAGAAGTTATACACAGATCAGTTCCTCCAAATCCGAGGCCATGGTCTTGGGCCGGAAAAGGGTAGCATGCCCTCTCCAGGTTGGGGAGGAGGTCCTGCCCCAAGTGGAGGAGTTTAAGTATCTCGGGGTCTTGTTCACGAATGAGGGAAAACTGGAGCGTGAGATCGATAGGCGGATAGGTGCAGCGTCCGCAGTGAAGCGGGCGCTGTACCGGTCTGTCGTGGTGAAGAGAGAGCTGAGTCAAAAGGCAAAGCTCTCAATTTACCGATCGATCTACGTTCCCACCCTCATCTATGGTCATGAGCTTTGGGTTATGACCGAAAGAACAAGATCTCGGATACAAGCGGCTGAAATGAGTTTTCTCCGCAGGGTGGCTGGACTCTCCCTTAGAGATAGGGTGAGAAGCTCAGTCATCCGGGAGGGACTCGGAGTAGAGCCGCTGCTTCTCCACATCGAGAGGAGCCAGTTGAGGTGGCTCGGGCATCTGGTTAGGATGCCTCCTGGACGCCTCCCTGGTGAGGTGTTCCGGGCATGTCCCACCGGGAGGAGACCCAGAGGAAGACCCAGGACACGCTGGAGGGACTATGTTTCTCGGCTGGCCTGGGAACGCCTTGGGATTCCCCCAGAGGAGCTGCTCCAAGTGGCTGGGGAGAGGGAAGTCTGGGCCTCCCTACTTAGGCTGCTACCCCCGCGACCCGACCCCGAATAAGCGGAAGAAAATGGATGGATGGAAGAAGTTATACTTTATAACTATGCACATATGTCTTGGGTCTCGCTTCATAGTACAAAGTAAATAGTCAGGCAGGGGTTTTGTTAAAACTCTCAAAGATCTCAAAGCAGAGAAGTTCACGAACAATCCAAATGCACAACAATGCACTACAGTTGTTGTATAAGGGTAACATGCAATCAGGAGGGGAGTGAAGTTGCACACCTGACAAGTCACATGGTACGGCCATACGTTATACACATACGTAGGCTGTGCACATGACTAACCATTCATAACTGAACATCAGGGGCGGCCGTGGTGTAGTGGTAATGGCAGTCGTCTCCCGATCAGAAAGTTGGCGGTTCGACTCCCGGGACCCGCACCGTGTGTCGTTGTGTCCTTGGGCAAGACACTTAACCCTGAGTTGCTCCCGGTAGGACTGGAAAGCACCTTGCATGGTAGTCTGCCGCTACCGGTTTATGAATGTGTGTAGCATTCAATATATGTGTAGCACTTTGAGATTTTCAGTAATGAAAAGTGCGTTATAAATTGAATTAATTATTATTATTATTATTATCTCTATGAAAAGAATGGATCTACAAAATTTGGCTCCTTTCAAAGAGCCATAAAACCCATTGCTATCTCTGACAAACCAGCTACTAGGGAGCACAAGTATCTCTTGTGCCAGTCCCAAGCCCAGGTAAATGGTGAGGGTTGTGTCAGGAAGGGCATCCGATGTAAAACACTTTTGTCAAAACCATAATGCAAGTTCATCAAAGTGAAATCCATACCGGATCGGTCGAGGCCCGGGTTAACAACGACCGCCACCGGTGCTGTTGACAAACGGTGCCGGCGGAAATTGTGCTACGTAGCACAATTTCCACCGGCACCGTTTGTCAACAGCACCGGTGTAAGTCAAAGACCCCCAGAAGGGAAACGTGTCAGGAGACAGAGGGAGAGGAGGAAAGTGAAGAATGTAGGACTGAGGGTTGCAACTCTAAATGTGGGGACAATGACAGACAAAGGTAGATAGCTGGCTGACATGATGCAGAGAAGGAAGGTAGATGTTTTATGTGTCCAAGAGACCAAGTGGAAGGGCAGCAAGGCTCGCAGTATTGGAGCAGGGTTCAAACTGTTTTACCATGGTGTGGATAGAAAGAGAAATGGAGTAGGGGTGGTCCTGAAGGAGGAGTTGGCAAAGAATGTAGTAGAGGTGAAGAGAGTGTCAGATAGGGTGATGTGTCTGAAGGTAGAAGTAGAAGGTCTGATGCTAAACATAGTCAGTGGTTATGCTCCACAGGTTGGATGTGATGGGGAGGAGAAAGATACATTTTGGAAAGATCTGGATGAAGTGATAGAGAGTATTCCCAGGGAGGAAAGAGTGGTGATTGGAGCAGACCTGAATGGACATGTTGGTGAAGGAAACAGAGGGGATGAGGAAGTGATGGGTAGGTTTGGTGTCAAGGAAAGAAACCAGGAAGGACAGATGGTGGTGGATTTTGCCAAGAGAATGGAAATGGCTATAGTCAATACCTATTTCCAAAAGAGGGAGGAACATAGAGTGACCTATAAGAGTGGAGGAAGGAGTACACAGGTCGATTACATTCTGTGTAGAAGAGGAAACCTGAGGGAGATTGGAGACTGTAAGGTTGTGGCAGGGGAGAGCGTGGCCAGACAGCATCGGATGGTTGTGTGTAGAATGACTGTTGTTGTGAAGAAGAGAAAAAGAGTAAAACCAGAGAAGAAGACCAAATGGTGGAAGCTAAAGAAGGAAGAATGTTGTGAGAAATTCAGAGACGAGCTGTTAAAGGCTCTGGGTGGTAAGAAAGAGCTTCCAAGTGACTGGGCTACTACAGCAACAGTAATTAGAGAGACAGGTAGGAAGGTACTTGGTGTGTCATCTGGACAGAGAATGGATGATAAGGAAACCTGGTGGTGGAATAGTGAAGTGCAGGACGCCGTTCAAAGAAAGAGGTTAGCCAAGAAGAAATATGACAGTGAGAGGACTGAAGAGAGGAGACAGGAATATAAGGAGATGGGACATAGAGCAAAGAAGGAAGTAGCTAAGGCAAAGCAGAGGGCGTACAATGAGTTGTATGGGAGACTGGACACTAAAGAGGGCAAGAAGGGCTTGTAGCGATTGGCAAGACAGAGGGATCAGGCTGGAAAGGATGTGCAACAGGTTAGGCTTATTAAAGATAGGAATGGTAATGTTCTAACAAGTGAGGAGAGTGTGATGGGAAGATGGAAGGATTACTTTGAGGAGCTAATGAATGAAGAGAATGAAAGAGAAAGAAGAGTGGAGGTCATAGAAACTGTGGACCAGGAAGTGGGAAAGATTAGGGAATGTGAGGTCTGGAAAGCTCTGAAAATAATGAATAAGGGGAAGGCAGTAGGACCTGATGACATACCATTGGAGGTTTGGAAATGTCTTGGAGAGATGGCAGTGACGTTTTTGACTCAAATATTCAATGGCATTTTTGAGGGTGAGAAAATGCCTGAAGAATGGAGAAGTTGTGTGATTGTGCCCATTTTAAAGAACAAGGGTGATGTACAGAGTTGTAGCAACTACAGGGGAATTAAGTTGATGAGCCACACGATGAAGATCTGGGAGAGAGTTGTGGAAGCAAGACTTAGACAAGAGGTGACTATCTGTGAGCAGCAGTATGGTTTCATGCCAAGAAAGAGCACCACAGATGCCATCTTTGCTTTGAGGATGTTGATAGAGAAGTACAGAGAGGGTCAGAAAGAACTCCATTGTGTGTTTGTGGATTTAGAAAAAGCATATGACAGGGTGCCAAGAGAGGAGGTGTGGTATTGCATGAGGAAATCTGGAGTGGCAGAAAAGTATGTTAGACTGGTACAGGACATGTATGAAGACAGCAGGACAGTGGTGAGATGTGCTGTAGGAGTGACAGATAGCTTCAAGGTGGAGGTGGGATTGCATCAAGGATCGGCTCTGAGCCCCTTCTTGTTTGCTCTGGTGATGGACCGACTAACAGATGAGGTCAGGCAGGAATCCCCATGGACTATGATGTTTGCAGATGACATTGTGATCTGTGGTGAGAACAGGGAACAGGTGGAAGAGAACTTGGAGAGGTGGAGGTATGCACTTGAAAGAAGAGGAATGAAAGTCAGCCGTAGTAAGACAGAGTACATGTGTGTGAATGAGAGGGAGGCCAGTGGAACAGTGAGGCTACAAGGAGCAGAGGTCACAAAGGTGCAGGACTTCAAGTACTTGGGGTCCACTGTCCAGGAAAATGGGGAATGTGGTAAAGAGGTGAAAAAGAGAGTCCAGGCAGGATGGAGTGGATGGAGAAAAGTTTCAGGAGTGATTTGTGACAAAAAGGTGTCAGCAAAGGTCAAAGGAAAAGTTTACAAGACAGTGGTGAGACCAGCTATGTTGTATGGTCTGGAGACAGTGTCATTGACAAAAAGACAGGAGAAAGAACTGGAAGTGGCAGAAATGAAGATGCTGAGGTTCTCCTTAGGAGTGACAAGGATGGATAAGATCAGGAATGAGATCATCAGAGGTACAGCACATGTTGAACAACTGGGAGATAAAGTTAGGGAGGCCAGACTGAGATGGTTTGGACATGTCCAGAGGAGGGACAGTGGGTATATTGGTAGAAGGATGTTAGAAATGCAGCTGCCAGGAAAAAGACAAAGAGGGAGACCAAAGAGGAGATATATGGATGCAGTTAGAGAGGACATGAAGGTAGTTGGAGTGAGGACAGAGGATGCAGAGGACAGAGTGAGATGGAGGAGGATGACTCACTGTGGTAACCCCTGAAGAGGGAAAAGCCAAAAGAAGAAGAAGAAGAAGAAGATCTCTACATAATACAACTTGAACTCTTAAACATCCTTCATAACAACATTTCATCACTTTAGAAACAAGTAAAGTCAGTAACTGTCAGCAAGTCTGCAGCTGTCACACACGTCCTTCCATTCATCATACATGTATACTGTAACTTTATACAACAAACAGCAACCAGGAGCTTCTAGGATTTATTCATTTTTCATTTACCGGTACCCTTTATTTATCCAGGTAGTCTCACTGAGCCACAAGAACTCATTTTCAAGAGAGACCTGTTTTTAGTGAGCAGATGGTGGGGGTTAAGGGCCTTGCTCAGGGGCCCAGAGTGGGGGGAATGAGGGTGGAGGCAGGTGTGGGTGTTTCACCTTTTTCCACCTACATTTTTTATGTTGTCGGTACTGGGGCTTGAACCGGCGATCTTCCAGTCACAGGCCCACCGTCTCTAACTACTGTGCCACCACTCCCCCAGGATGTATAATTCCTCATTTGTGAAACGCCCTATTTTATACACTCAAATTGGTTCTTCTCGTCCAGAACATTTCGTTGCATTGCTGACCTTATGTTAACCTGCATGTGACAAATTAACAACATAACACACTTTTATATTTATTCACTTATTTGCAACACAAGTATGGTCGTGAATTTAAAATACTTACTCTGCAGTATAACTTTAATTTTCATTTGTTTTCTAAAGTGCTTAGTGGCCATCGTTGAAAATGCTGACTGTTTTAAACAGTCGTTTAGAAAAGACCCTTCTGCTGCAGGAGGAGCTGCAGAGCTTTGTTGTAAAGGAGTGTGTGACAAACCAGCCACGAAATGATGAGGGGTGCCCTCGTCTGCAGATGTGTCACCTCTACACTAAAAATAAAACACTCAAAGGTGCAGGAACACATACTGTATACTGTATATCAGAATCAGAACAAGCTTTATTATCATTGAACCAAGATACAACGAGAATATGTTTGTACAGTCGTCCAAAAGATGGACGTAGTGCACGTAGCTTCTGCTCTTTAAGAGCGCGGTCTTCTTATACTTTTCAGAATACATTTTTTTAGATAGAAACGATTCAAGACATCAAAAAACTCTGCCAGCAGCACATTACATATGCATTTGACGACTAGGCGGTCCACAAAGCCCTAAACAGATACTGTACTGTAGTCCTTTGTCCTGATAAGATGATGGTCAGCCGGCACAGTTCTGATAAGCCTCCACAGAAGAT
>JBBPBX010031391.1:23947-34557 GCA_038048925.1 Garcialebias charrua
GTGTGTGTGTGTGATAGATGAAGCTTTTCCTTAGTTTACACATTTCCCAGGAGAAATTTGATAAGTCAGCCTGTTTGAGGCCAACCGGGGAGTCAGTTCAGATGAAATTGTTGATTTATTCAGGCAGACTATTTTTTCTTATCAGCCTTGAGTCTTAAGCCCCCAGTATACTCCCGCATACATCCATACGCAGAGGTACGCACGTACGTAAGCAGAGGTACAAGCGTACCCCCGCAGGGCATGTACGCGCAAAGCTCAATTTTTAATACCGTACGCAAACGCTGTGTCGCACAATAAACTGCCCGGCGCAGGAATGTTTTGTATGCAACACCAATGTACTTTGTATTAAATTCCCCTTCTTCATCCCTGATCTGACCTTTTCTTTTTTTTAAATATTTTTTGCCAAAAGGCAGTGATCTCTTCCCCCTCCGTTGACGCCATGACTGAAATGATGAGAAATGAACGAATTTGTCACGAGCGAACTAAACTCAGGTCCAGCGTGGCTGCTAGGGTCTGGAGATTTCCTGGTGTGCTGGTCTGATGTGTGGGCTGCAGGACCAGCGCTCCCTGTTTTATTTTTTATTATATTTTTTAGAACTTTTTATTAACAACATATAAACACAGAAAACCGCTGTGGCTGCAAGCGCTTTTTTTTTTTTTTTTCGACCTGTCAATCAATTCAGTAGGCGTGTCAGCAAATGACCAATCGGCGACCTCAATTTTTCCCGTAGGTAAACACTCCTTGTCTGTGGAGCTGCGCTGCAGCTGCTCAGGGTGGATACTCAAGTATGATGTCTGAACCCTCTGCGTACAGTACGTGTCGCGTACGTACGTGTGAAGGGACGTATATTAGCCTGGCCCTCGCCATTCCTACGCAGATCCGCTCAATTCTCATTTCCCTTCACTGCTGGGTCTGGGACTTCTCCCATAGACAAGGATTTCTCCGGCTGATTTTTGACCGGACCAATCAGAGAACAGAAGGGGCGGAGTTTTTGGCCCTTAACCCACGCCCCCACCTGTTCCAGCGCGCAGCCAGCGAGCATTCGCATGTTCTCATTCAAAGCGATGCAGGACTGTTTTATATGTGACACAAATGTATTAAATTCCCCTTCTTAATCCCTTATCTGGAGTTTTCTTTTGTTTTTTTGCCAAAAGTCAAGTGATCGCTCCCTCCTCCCTCCTCCTCTCCCTCCGCTGAGTGCAAATGAATGAGGAAATGCCTCAGGTTGTCACGAGAGAATTAAACTCGGGTTTTACGTTGCTGCCCGAGTCCCTGCAGATTTTCTGGTCTTCTGGTGTGCTGGACCAGCGATCCATGGTTTTATTTTATTTTTTTAGAACGTTTTATTAACATATAAACACAGAATATGCAGCGGCAGGCTGCAGCGAGAGAAAATGCTGCAGGAGGCGGAGCAGATGTCAAGTTCACCAGACCACGGGGGAGCAGCCATATATGGCTCTGAGGGGGAGGGAGCAGAATGCTTTTCCCTGTTCAAAATTTTTCTAAGATCCAATGGTTTTGTTCCTCAGCAGAGGCCACGCCTCCAGCAAGAATCGGTTCTCTATGGAGAAAGTCCAGACCCTAGTACGAAGCGAAGTGAAGGACAAGGGTCTGGTTTTAACCAGGCTAGACGTATATGGAGTATACTGGGGGCTTAACTGGTACTTCCAAGGTCCAAAATGGCCAGAATATGGTGCATTCTACTGGTCCGCGCTTACAAGCCTCTTCAAGGTCATTTTCATGCTGACGAGTCCCAAGGCCGCATGTTGGCCTGCAATTCAAATCACTTCCATCTTATGCTCGTAAGTCAGCTGATTTTGAGTCCTCAAAGCACGAACCAAACCTTCACATAGACAGCAGCCTGACGTGGGCCAGATTAGCTGTGGCCGTCTTCTTTGCATGTTGATAAACCAGGAACCAGACTATTCCAAAAAATGGGAAACCTGTTATTAAAAATACAATTACATGCAATTTTGACATCCTCGATTGACAGCAGAGGTAGACGCATTATATTCCACTTCCCCAGAGATACTTTCAGCTGCACGTGTCGTCCGAGCAGATGAGGGTTCTCCAGGACCCTGCCACTTTGTTGAAAGATTTCATCATTTGCGTCGAAAGTCCAGTTGGTCAGATCCAAAACAATAGTTTTTATTTTGGAAGATGTGTAAAAATAGGAGCTCCGATGCACAGACAGAAAGCAAAAAGCAGGAGGAGAAGAGGGAGAGGGAAGAACGTGTGCGCCTAGTTCCAGAGCCAGTGAGGGAAAAAAATAAAATACTGTACATCATATCTAGCTGGAATTTGATCAAAAGCTCAAAGTTGTATTTGAGAACAAAAACAATAACAACAGTATTGATAAGAATAGTGTAAAACTCTGCGTATATGATGTCATACCTGAAGTTATCTTGAGACTCTCTGTCTTTTCTCTTTTCATTATTTAGCAACAAGACGTAACATGATCGGCCGTCACTGAATGCATCCAGACCTCAAATGAATAAAACTGATATGTCTTTCTCATTTGGTTTTAAAGATGCTCACACAGGCAGATACTGTATTTCTTAATCTCCTGTTTCATGTCTCTCAGTTGCCTGATGTCTCTGAGGGACAGTTAGGGGTTTCACCACTCTGTGAGATTCAGGACGCCTCTCTATTAATAGAACTGTGGCTCGAAGCTCCCAGTTCTCAAATGTCTTTTACCTTCTCCTCACTCTTCTGTTCGTTAGCCGGAGACCAAGCTGCTCGACTCTCATCCAGTGGATGGTTTTCTGCAGAAAACTAGAGGCCCTAATAAAAGAAAAGATAAGCAACGTTGGGACAAAAAGGGAAAATAATCACTTCATGTTGTTGAAGATGACTGAATGAATGATTGAGACGACTGTAAAACAATAAAAACCCAAATGAGGAATGTTCAGCCCTGCAAGTGTCACCCCCTCCACCAAAATACTCCTGAAATGTCGCGCTGCAGACCACCAGGCAAGCAGCAGTGGAAAGGTTATAACAGATAGACAAACTAAAGGGACAAATACTGTCCAAAAACACAGCAGGAGGTGCTTCTTCTGAGGATTTCTTTGCTTAACTCAGGAAAAAGGCAGTTTTGACTCATAAATAACTCTGTTTAATAACATTTCTAGCTCTTTGTAATGTATAACATTTATACTGTATATGATATTTTCTCTGCCACTTGTGCACTCTGTACTACTTCCTCTGATTTTTAAACTGACCCCCCACCCCCACCCCAAGTCTGCTTTTAACCTGATGACAGGATCCTGGCCTCTTATCTCACCTCATCGATTATCTGTCATCAACACAGTCACTGAGAGCTTTTGGCCGTTTCCAAGCAGTGCAGCTTTATGTGCACAGACACACATTAATTATAATAAGGTAACAGCAGCAACAAAAATAAGAATAAAAGCAGCATTTTGCATAAACTAGCTCAGCTGTGAATGATGTCATTATCAATCTAAAACAACAAATCTTTTCCACAATTCATTAAAGACGCATGACTGTGATTGTACCCTCTTCAAACCTGCTGCTCAAAGGTTCCTAAAATACTAATGACAGCTGCGTGATGAATTCACGATTTTAAAGAAACAAAAGATATTTAAAGGAACAAACAAACAAAAAAACATTGGGTTTCAGAGCAAAGAAAGTCCCTTATGTTTCTTATTTGTGTGAAAAGTTCCTGTAATCAAACCATGGCTTAGTCCGTGGCCACAGAAGTTTAATAAGTGTTTTCTTACAGCTCTCAGCCCTCTTGATGCTCTTTTAGTGAAAGCAAACGTTTTTAGGACAACAAATCCCTTAAAGCTTATACAGTGGAATTATCAATTTATTGATTCTAAACCACCAATAACTGTAAGTCAAATATTAATTTAGTTTTTATCCCTGAATAGCCGTGATTTATCTTTATTTCTCACTTTTGGAACCTTTGTCTATTATTATTATTTTTTTGAGATGCACTAACAAATATCAGACGACGCACGCTGCAGTTATGAGATTCAGATCACAGAATGCACCGTTTTTATTCCGTTTAACTTGGCTATGATAATAGTTGTTTACTGCAGATGATGGGGCGGCACAGTGGAACTTATCATTGTTGCCTCACGATAAAAAAAGGTTGCAGGTTCGTCTCCCTGCCTTTCTGGGTGCAGTTTGCATGTTCGCCCTGCGCACACATCGCTTTCCTCTGGGCACTCCGGTCTCCTCCTGCAGACTAAAACCATGAGTGAGTGTGAATGGTTGTTTGTCTCCATGTGTCTCTGTGATGAACTTGTTGTAGCTCACCTCTCGCACAGCGACTGCAGCAGATGGACTGTGGGTAAAGAAAATGGATGGATGTTTGTTCCTCTCAGCTGCAGAGGGATGATATTTCCTTTCATCTGTGTCACAAGTGCCTGTAAGCTCTTAGCCCCCCTCCCTCCTGCCCCCGCCTCCTCTTCCACCCATCTCCCCTGGCAGTCTGAGATTCCAGGGATGTCTCCTCCGGTAAAACAAGCTGCTGCCCCGTCCATCGGGCAGACCACAGAGCACCATGGAGCTGCAGCAGCTGCAGAGTAGCTCTCTGCACTGCAAACCCTAAAACATTTAGTGTGTGTGTGTTTGTGTGTGAATGTGTTAGTTGAGTGTGTGTGTGTGTGTGTGTGTGTGTGTGTGTGGTAGATAGAGGCCTTAAGGCTTGGATTTGTCTGCTATAATAGTTGGACAGTCATGAAGAAGGTGGCTGGTGGTTACAGGACGAGCCCCGACTGTTGCTGTCCTTTAAACATCTTCTCTTGGTTCCCTCTTGGGTAGAGATCTGAGAAGATCCAAGATGGCTTTTGTTTTCTGATCAGTTATACGGACATGTTGAACGGTGTCGGTGCCCTCTGACCGCCATGTCTAACGGTTACCGTACTCTGTCACAGCACCTGAACGACCTGAAGAAGGAGAACTTCAGCCTCAAGCTGCGCATCTACTTCCTGGAGGAGAGGATCCAGCAGAAGTACACAGAGAGCAATGAGGACGTGCACCGCACGGTGAGTCCTGATCTTATACCTCCTGCAGGACTGCGAGTGTATGGGGGGCTTGCTCTTAATCAGTAACTGAGACGTTTGATCTGAGAAGGTGAACAATGTCTTAATCATGTGTTATAATTCTCATTGTGTTGTTTTCTGCAAGTTCTCTGCAAAGAACTGATCATTATTTCACGCATCTGTTGTTGAATCTCAGATTTTTCATGCCTTAGTTGAAGATTTGACACATATTTATCACATAAATTAGATTTCAAGCTTGAATGCATGATAGGCTTTTAGAGAAGCTAAGAGAACATGATACAGAATATTAAAAAGAAATCCCACACTTTAATGTGGTAACATGATCGGGCTGCTATGAGTAAGATGGAGCGGTTCTCACAGCAAGTGTCAGAAGAAGTGCTTCATAAACAGATTTCCAACCCTTGGGGTGATTTGATTCCTGTTTGTCGCTGAACGTTTTATTGTCTTCGAGTATAAACTTTGTACGTTACAACATCTTTAAACCTTTTGGCAGTGATGCGTTTGGAACAAGGACAGTTTAAATGTTGACGGGAGCACAATCAGATGTGAGATTTCCCGATGGATACATGACTGCTTTCATCAAACAGTCCGTAAAGAGAAATAAGCAAACGTATAAAATATTTTACACGTAAATTTATATTTTATTGGTTTGGATTCAAGTGTTAAGATTAAATAAATTCAAGCAAATGTAAATTTGTTGTGTCATAAAAGATACTGAACATGATGACTTTACTTCACAAGACATACAGCCTCATAACTGATGGCATTAAAATTTCGAATCATTTCTCCAATTCATGATGAATGGAGTGATTTATTCCTAAAATAACTGTTTTTTGCTGGGACTAATGCAATGTTCACACATGTCAAGTGCATGTCATTTTCATATCAGTTATGTTCTTTGGATTTGATGCTGCTGTATCCAAAGGCTGCCGGTTTTATGGGTTAATTTGTGGTAAACGTTTGTTCATAATTTCATACGGTAATTGCTTTAAATGTTGCTGATAGAATGGCAACCACTGATTTCACAACAACTGTAACACAAGGTTTCAAAACGTTATAAATATACAGTACTGCTTTCTTTGCTATGAACTGTGCTGGAACGATAATGAGCAAATGTGCTTTTATGCTCTTAACATTTTCTCCTCTTGCTTGTATTTTATTCAGCATGTTTGCTCTTCGGGCTGCAATTCGGGCTGCAATTGTTAAAATCACACAAATATTATTAACCGTGAGAATGAAGAAAACAGATCTTAGTCCATGCAGGCACTTTATCAGTTAAACAAGTTCCCTGTTTGTTTCTAAACGTGTGTGCGTGCCTCTGTCTGCATGTGCATGTGCAGACGTGGTTTTAGCAGAAGGTGACCTGCTTCAGCTGTTGTTGTGCGAGATCAGCCTTTAAAACTAGCTTCTGATGTTTTAAATCCAGTCTTATAAGCAGCAACTCTTTGGAATGAGACAACTAAAATGCTACATGATCCAATCAAACAAGACATGACGCTTCTTTTTATCTCCCACTCTCGCTGCAGCAGAGATTGAATAAACTGATCCACGTCGGACAGACACACAGCTGCAGCTTAATCCTCGTGTAGTCAAGGGTTCATCAGAATAATGACTTTTAGCAACTAATCTTGTTTCCAAAGTGTGCACCTGAGTCGACGTTGATTCCAGTAAAGTGGGTGAATTATTGTCATCTCTCTGAAACGTTTTAGTGTAACTCTATACCATCTAGATGTGGGTACATAGAGATCTCACAGAGCTCCAGTGCTATTTATAGAACAGGCTTCAGATTTATTCATCACATAATGTCCTGATGAGTATCCACAGCTCCAAACATCAGGTTTCTCTTCTCCTTTTACCAGAGCTCAGGTCATTTATCACCCTGTGGCTTGAATGTGGGTCATAAACAGCATTTTGGAACGTATTTGCAGAATAATGTTGGTTTTTCTGGTGTCAGAAATGAAGTTGTTGATTAATTGTGTTAATGCCAAAGACGTGTGGTGGATTCTGTCATGGTAAATGGATTAATGGACTGTACTTGTATAGTGCCGTTCCATCTGATCAATATACTAAAAGTGCTTTACAACACAGTCTGTGATGTATCTGTCATGATATGGTACCTCGGTGGTAGAAGATGAGCAGATCAGGTGTGTTTCGTGGCTCCTCCCTCCTCGTGGCTAAAAGTGGGGCTGTTGCTGAGAGCCCCTCGTCCAGGAGGGTCAGAACAGCAGGAACGTGGGTTCCTATATTTAGGACAGTTGATTTTTTTTAAGGAGAAGATGTTTGTCTTTTTGTGAAGCCCATTGTTGACATGAATACATGTCTGACAGCTGGTTATTTCCAGGGTGTTAGTTAGAGAACATGTGTTTGGTCAGTTTGGATGTACCTTCTGTCAAAACCCAGTTTGAGAGAGTAGTAGTTATTGTACAAAAAGTGCCAGGTTTGGGTTTGTTTTAGTAAATTTAAAGTTTTTTTTTTCATTCTTTTAGTTGACACCATTTTTGCTTCACTTTCAATAAATCACCTCATCCAAGCACTGATTAGTCTTTGTAAAATATAGTAGAGTGCTGTATGAATGGATAAGCTGTTTGAGTGTCTTCACAAGATAGAAAGGTGATATATAAGTACAACCCATTTACCGTTCTTTTGATTTAGAATAAAACTGAATTGTGCCGCCGTGTTGGACTTTTCTGAACATAAATTTCAGGAGATGCTCAATAAAACACGAGCTGCTGAACATCTGTTTTCAACACGTTGAAGATGCACAGTTTGTATCTGGTAGAGGTCGAACAGTTTGAGGTTTGAACCTTTAGACAGCAGGGCAGCTGGTGGCCGATATACAGCACAGATCTTCTTTTTGTTAATATGTTTATTTATTTATTTACAAAACAAAACAACATTTGATTAAAATAATAACCATGATGCAACTAACAACCATTAGAAGAACTTGTACATTTCAAAATAGTACTGGTATATACCGTACTGTTTTTCTATGAACTGAAATGATTATTCAAAGATCATTACAGTCAGCAGTTGTGTGGTTGTTACAATAAGTTTTAGTGACAGTGATACATATTATCTCAGGCAAAAAAAAGGCAGAAAGTATTGTTAAATAAATAACATTATTAGGTTTTCATTAAATATTTATTACCAGCCACCAAAAGGCAGTCAATGTTTGCTTGTTTGCATTTGTCTGTTAGTAAATTATCTTATTAACCATTTAGATGAAATTCAACGATGCATACTCAATAATCCAGGTAGAAAAATCTAACAAAAATTAAATAAATAAAAAAGAATAAAAAGAAGAAGTCTTAAAAATTAAACGTTTCAGCAAGTTTTTTTTTTTATCCAAGAGGACCTGACTTAACTTTTTTTGCACTTTGATGATACTTTCTGAAAGTAATCCTTAGATGTACATCCCCAACTAAATTAACGTTAGCCCTAGAAAACATAAACACATATAACTCGGTCAAATTGGCAGATATTGAGCTAAATGTTGATGTGGTGGTTGTTGAGAGTCATCCCAAACTCATGTCCATCTCTGACGGCTCAGATGATGCAGCATTTTTAAGGTTTGACCAAGATGTGCTCATCATTTCTCAACAGAAGATGATTTTAGTCTAAAACTCTAAGGAAGCGAGGATTCCTTCAAGGGATGCTAGGCTTTAAATTATTTTTTTAATAAATGTATAAGTTGCATTGAACTCGAGTATGAGTTACTTTTGCTGTGAGTTAATTTTATATAAACAAACTATTTATGTATTAGTTGATTTGATCTGATACAAAAACAAAATATTCCTAACAACATGCAGGGATCAATAATAATCAAATTTAGAACAATCATTATTCTCAGCAGTTCAAGTTGAAATTTAAAGAATGTTTTCCCCCTAATAATAATTTTACCATTTTCATCAAACTACTGTATTTCCACAGATGATGACAATGTATCCCTTAAGTTATCCAATCACGTCAAATCAACACTAAAGCCATGATAGGATGTTTCATGATAGGGACTGAGAGAAACGCAATTTCAATCCTGTGTATGTCCTGTACATATTGCAGTTCTGACAATAAAGTTGACTTTGACTTTTGACTTTTCAGTTATTATAATATGAACGTTAATTTGTTTTCCTCTGGTTTTTTGTTAATAATATTAATATAGTTACTCTTGACATGAATTAAATGTTGACCTGCAGTACAAGTGCTCACTTTATTTCATTTAATATTCATTGACGTTGTTTATTTGCAGCAGATCTTTATGAACTCTGAACAAAATGAACAGAGAAGCATGTATAACTCCTGATAATGAGTGAGAGCGGCGTCTGATCATAAACACAGACAAACACTGGACGAGCTGACCTCTGTCTGTCAGAGGGCAGAATGGGAAGCATGAGCCTCATTCAGTTCAGCAGCGCCTCAGATCAGAGCAGTTCTACCCCCCTGATGTCCCCCTGATGTCCCCCTGATGTCCCCCTGTGGACGCGAGCAGGTAAACAAACAGAGTTCAGCCCTTGGCTCCTGCGTGAGCATCTGAGCTGCTCTGAATTCTCCAGCTCTAAAAATAAAATCTGTGCCGGTCAGTCAGATGTTCTGTAACGATGACACACAACACCCGTCCATCCTGATTTACACCACAGAGAGGTTACAGCGATCTAGGAGACAGACAACAAGAACTTTATGTTTAATCGTTTACACAAACTTAAGATTTAAGTATTAAGTGCATGTGTTGCTGAAGATGATATGTGTCATCTTATAAAGTTCCATGTTTGTGTTTTAAAAACCATCAAAATGATCTTGTAAATGATCTACAGTATATGGCAACTTTGTAATATTGGATTTTATACAGTTTGTTTTACTTTACTTATGTCTGAATACTGCAAAACTAATTGCCCCTCGGGGATAATAAAGGAACTTGAACTTGAATCTGGAAATTCACAAACCACTCTGCTGCATGTACTTTGTGTCATGATTTTGCCCCTTCGCCTCTGTTCACTGTGTGATTGTTGCTCACCTCCTGCTCTTTGTCTGCTGCAGAACATCGAGCTGAAAGTGGAAGTAGAGAGCTTGAAGCAGGAGCTCCAAGAAAAACAAGAACTTCTGGACAAAGCCCTGTAAGTTCAACTGCACAGCGTCAGCTTTTGTGTGAAAGCGTTCAATTTTTCTACTTCGTTTGCAGTTAATCAGACAACGGCAGTCCCATTTTGTAGTCCTTGTTTAAATTTATTATTAACAATACAGGTAGTCCCCGACTTACGAACGAGTTCCGTTCCTACGCGCCGTCGTAACTCGAAAATCGTTGCGAGTCGGAAAATACGTCCAAACGGCACCTCATACATACAGTACTGTATTTTACCAAGCACTTAGCATGTCATAACACATTACCCTACATAATTATCAAAAAACTTACATTTGGAGCCATAATGAAGGGGAAAAAATGAGTTAATAAACCTATTGGGAGCTGGTGAAGCCTTCCTCCGCCTGTTAGCATGTTAGCTCGTTGCTCAGCTGTAGCCTCTCTGCCTCGTAAACCTCCGGTCCAAACAAAGGTCTCCTGTACTTTTCCACGTGCGGTCCAGAGT
>JBBPBX010031392.1:0-26780 GCA_038048925.1 Garcialebias charrua
GCACACTTCCGGTGAATTCTTCTTCGTTGGTTTTCGGTGGCGCGCTACTTCCGGTCGGCTAACTAGCATCGAAAATAGGAATCGCAAATTAATATTTTGAACGATTCCGGGAAAAACGGACAGTTAGTCCCGGTTCCGAACGATTCTCGATTCTCGATGCCCAACCCTACTCCTGGACGCCTCCCTGGTGAGGTGTTCCGGGCATGTCCCACCGGGAGGAGACCCAGAGGAAGACCCAGGACACGCTGGAGGGACTATGTTTCTCGGCTGGCCTGGGAACGCCTTGGGATTCCCCCAGAGGAGCTGCTCCAAGTGGCTGGGGAGAGGGAAGTCTGGGCCTCCCTACTTAGGCTGCTACCCCCACGACCCGACCCCGGATAAGCGGAAGAAGATGGATGGATGGATGGTACCTGGATTATTGAGCATGAACTTTCTAGCCATAAACTACTTGAATTTCTAGTAAAAAAATTGTAAAAACACAAAGTTGTTATATCCTTAAGGGAACAGAGATATTTGTAAAACCAAAATACAGAACTAGCTTAAAGTCCATGTCCCACCATGTTTTCAAATTGCATCGCCATTAATATTTATTAGTTTATTTAAAAATAAAACAGGAGCGTTTATTTATGTTGTAGAGAAATAAAGCAAAATGTGTTATTTCATGATTTATAGCAGATTTTAGCATGCAGCTCCGGGAAAATCTGCCCCTCTCCATATATGGGCATTGACATCACTGAAGTTTCCGCCTTGGAGTTATAGGCGGAGTTATAACAAGCATGCATCAACTTCTGACCAGAGAATACAACTACCGTAATAAAAATGATGTCAGAGTCAGAGTCAGAGAGAATTTATTGTCATTTGCACCGCATGTAGTACATGTGTTGAAAACGAGAATATGTACACAGGGTCCCAGTTACATCCAACAACAAATGCAAGAGAAAAACAATAATAACATCTAGGATTAACTAAGAGAGACATCAGCTAGTAATACACTAAGCCCTAATGTAGTAGAAAAACATCATTATAAACAGCAGCACGAACATGAGCAGATGGTCACAGATGAACGCAGCAACAAGAAACAGATCAGTATCAGCATGATGTGACATTTTGCAGTGTTTATTCTTATTATTTATTTATTCATGAGTCTGACAGCCTCAGGGTAGAAGCTGTTCCTCAGTCTAGTGGTTCTACATTTGATGCTCCTCAACCTCCGTCCCGAGGGGAGTGGTGCAAAGAGTGAGTGTGCTGGGTGAGTGAGGTCTTTCATGATGCAGGTGGCTCTTTTTCTGCATCTGGAGGTGTAAATGTCTGTGATGGTGGGGAGACTGACTCCCACAGACTTCTGTGCAGCCTTCACCACTCTTTGTAGAGCTTTCCTCTCTGCAACTGTGCAGCCTCCATGCCACACGTTGATGCTGGAGCACAGGACGCTCTCCACTGCACACCTGTAGAACGAGGTGAGGACTGAGCTTCTCAGACCGGCTCGTCTCAGCCGTCTGAGGAAGTAGAGTCTCTGATGACCTTTCTTGATCAGGCTGGTGGTGTTATTGCTCCAGCTGAGGTTATCATTCATGTGTACACCCAGGTATTTGTAGCTGGAGACCACCTCCACCGCAGATCCACCTATATACAGTGGGGTGTGGGTGTGTTTGTTCCTTCTGAAGTCCACAATCATCTCCTTCGTCTTCTTCACATTCATGTGAAGGTTATTCTCTTTGCACCAACTCTCCAGATGTTCCACCTCCTGTCTGTAGCTGGATTCATCATTATCTGTGATGCATCCCACCACAGCTGTATCATCTGCAAACTTAACAATATGACAGCCTGGATGTGTGGCTGTACAATCATATGTGAGCAGAGTAAACAGAAGAGGGCTCAGCACACATCCCTGAGGAGAGCCAGTGCTGAGGGTGATGGTGGAGGAGGAGAAGTTGTGGATCTTCACGGACTGTGGTCTGTTTGTTAAGAAGTCTAAGACCCAGTTACAAATAGAGGGGCTTAGTCCAAGTGTGGATAGTTTGTCTATCAGAGTTTGGGGGATCATGGTGTTGAAGGCAGATGTGAAGTCCACAAAGAGCAGACGCACGTATGAGTCCTTCTGATCCAGGTGGGTGAGAGCAGTGTGGACCACGGAGGAGATGGCGTCCTCTGTTGATCGGTTCTCACGGTATGCATATTGATGAGGGTCCTCGTTGATGTTGACGGCTGTCTTGATGTGGGACATGACCAGTTTCTCAAAACATTTAGCGACTATCGGGGTGAGGGCCACCGGTCTATAGTCATTCAGACCAGTCACTGTGGAGCTTTTTGGGACTGGGATGATGGTGGCAGTCTTCAGGCAGGTGGGAACTGACTCCAGTGCAAGTGAGGTGGTGAAGATGTCAGCCAGCACCTCACAGAGCTGGTCCGCACATTCCTTCAGAACTTTCCCTGGGATGTTGTCTGGACCCGTAGCTTTATGAGGGTTGATCCTTCTGAGACTGCCTCTCACTTCTGCTGCGGTCACTTTGAGGTGCTCCTCGTCTGGTGATGTAGTTGGTCTGTTTGGATCATCAAAACGTGCATAAAACTTATTGAGGGCATCAGGCAGGGATGGGTCCCTGGGGCATTGTTTGCTTTTGCCCTTGTAGTCTGTTAAGCATTTGATGCCCTGCCACATGCTCCGTGGATCATGTGAGGTGAACTGTCCCTCGATCCTCTGTGCATACGCGGCTTTGGCCTTCTTTATGCCATCATCCAGTTCTCTCCTGCACTTTCTCAACTCCTCAGTGTCTTTAGACTTGAATGCAGTGTCCCTGGCTGCCAGCAGGGTGCGGACATCCTTATTTAGCCAGGGTTTTTGATTGGGGTAAAATTTAACACACTTTCTTATGGATACATTTTCAGCACATGTACTGATGTAACCCAGGACAGAGGAAGCATAAAGTTCCAGGTCAACTGAATTTCCATTCGTAGCTGCCTCTTTGAAGACAGACCAGTTTGTGTTTTCAAAGCAGTCTCTTAGCATGGGGGAACTATCTTGGCGCCACGATGTGATCACTCTTTGTTCTGGCATCGAACGTCGGAGTGGGGGGAGCTGTCTAGGGACCAATAACAGGGAGCGATGGTCGGAAGCCCCGAGCGGTGGGCGTGGCTTCGCCGTGTACGCCCCCTTCACATTCGTGTAGACCTGGTCTAATGTCTTATTTCCTCGTGTTTCTGTGAAAACGTGCTGATTGAAGGTTGGAAGGATGACACGTAAATCCACGTGATTGAAGTCCCCGGAAACAATGAAAAACCCCTCAGGATATTTACACTGCAGCGAGGTGAGTAAGTCATGAATTTCTTCCTGGGCGTCTTTAGCATTAGCATCGGGGGGTATGTAAACATTGCTTATTATTATCGCTGAATAGTCGCGGGGGAGGTAATGTGGCCTACATCTTATTGTTAAAAGCTCCACAGCAGCTGAGCAGATCCTGCTGATAACGGCACAGTTCGTGCACCAGTCTTTGTTAACGTAAATGCAGACGCCTCCACCTCGCGTTTTCCCCGTAGTCTCGATGCACCGGTCCGTTCTGAAAAATAGTTTATTATCCAACTCGTAAACAGAGTCAGGAGTGTCTTCATTGATCCATGTTTCCGTGAGACAAAGCACCGAACATCTCCTCATCTCCTCCGACGTTGTTACTCTCAGACGAAGCAGGTCCATCTTGTTGTCGAGCGAACGCACGTTGGACAGAAATAAAGCCGGCATCGGGGGTTTACCGGTTTTAGCGTCTGCTCGTAGTCTCGTCATGATTCCTGCTCGACAGCCACGCTTTTTCCCTCGAGAGCACCGTTTCCTCTTCTTTCCTCCGGAGCGCATCTGCTTCCAGAAAGATGATCTAAGCAGATCCAATCTTCCGAGTTCTGATTTGAGTTCGTTGCTGATTTCAGCTGTGCCTTGTGGTAAATCCGCTCCAATTCTCAACAGCTCAGTTCGGCTATAATTCACCCGCAAAAAACGCGCAGAGTCAGGTACAAAAACACTATTAAAACTACTAAAAACTGGGGATGTTCTGGGAGCCCATGAAGCTGCTACTGGTCTGAGCGCGGCCATCTTGGTTTCTGTGTGTGGGACAAACGTCAGACTTTTACAAGTAGTCGTGTTGTGTCATTTTAATATTTCCTCAGTAATAATTGTACAACTGTCTGCTGATCAGCACAGCAGCACCACCTTCCTCCGTTGCTCAGAGGAAAAAAAAAGCGAAACATATTTAATATTCCCTTGTTAATAAATCTGCATGTTGATTAATCCTGCGGTCACTCACTGATGTCATATTCTGAGCGTGCACCCACTTTTTATTCTCTCCCCATGACCCGACAGCCAGGTCGGGAGTACAGAATTAAAAAGACAACCGCAGAGGAGCTCTGAGCGCGTGTGCTCCCCGCAAGGCTGAGATACGGAGCCGGGCCCTGAGTCGGCACCACGAAGGAACGCGGAGCCGGGAGAAGACACGCGGCTGGCTCCTCTCATGGGCAGAGGAGCAAGTGTGAGAGCAGCAACAGTTTTAACCGCAGCGCGAAGGAACTTCAAAGGTGACCAGCAGAATGCAGCCGGGAGAAGACGCGCGGCTGGCTCCGAGGCAGCGGGCAAAGGAGTGAGTGAGAGCAGCGTTTTAACCGCAGCGGTGTTATATCTTATTAAAAAGTTCTAATAAATAAATAAAAACAGAGCGCTGGTCCAGCTGTACACACAACTGTACCAGGAAATATTTAGAGATCACGTAGGACACGATCAACTGCAGTTCTCTCATTAAAGGTGCAGTCTGCAGTTTCTGTAGTGCAGTCTGTAACTTTTCTAACAATATATTTTTAACATATTTCTTCACTCTGTTACTATCTCCTGACAGACTGATGTTAGACAAAGTAATCTCTGAAAAAAACTATAGTCCCCTTGCTTCTCCAGGTGTTACTAAAAGCATTTCTAAAAAGCCACAGTGACCCGCCGTTAACCAGCCAATAAAAACAGAGTTTTTAACCAGCCAATAAAAACATAGCTTGAATTTGAATCAGCCAATAAAAACAGAGCTTGAATTTCAGCAGAGCAAGGGGGAGCAGAGCCATATATGGCTCTGAGGGGGAGGGATCAGAATGCTTTGCCTGTTGAAAATTTTTCTAAGTGCTACATTCTACAGAAACTGCAGACTGCACCTTTAACCTCCATGGCGAACTCACTCCTGCCTTTTTAGGGGGAGACTTCAATGACGTGATTTCACACTTCGGCAATCTTCGGCCGGGTTTCCGGATTCATCCGGGACTCGGTTGTTTTTTTTTGTTTGTTTTTAACGCTCGCCTGGCCCAATTGCAAAAATGAAAATAGACATCATATTCTACTACAGTAATTGTCCAATATGGTGAATTGTTACTGTCATGGTGGGTGTTGTCCTTTAAAGGGACGGTCTACCTCAATCCAGGGAATTGGATTATAGAATGGTTTGGAGAATGATGTTAAAAATGCTAAGCCATTATGTACATTTAAGAAAATGATCAAAACTGAATTGTAAAAAAAAAAAAAATGAAGTAGCTTAATGTGTATTATATTAGAGTTAGAAAAATTAGAAAGAGTTATTCATTTTGTTCTGATACTTGAAGATTATTATTGTTTGAACTACGGTAATTGTTTGAAAAAAGGGGCAGATATAATAAGACTTTTTTTTCTTCTTTCTGCTACCTTTCATTTTATATTTTGTATTCTTATCATTTATGGGATTGTTTTGTATTGTGTTTTAAAATGAATAAAAAAATTATAAATAAATAAATAACAGGAATTTGAATAGTGAATGTTTGTAGTTTTCAAAGAGTGTTTTTCTGGACTGGAATTGAACAGGTAATCTAAGTAAACCTTCATGTTTTTGGCAACACTGTGTTCAATAGGAACCTTTCTTACACCTCAATGTAGCCACACACCAAAATGAAAGTCGGTACTGCACTCGTTTTTTAAGTTATCAAGCTCACAAGACAGACAGACGGAGAGAATATACAAGACACCTTTTTGCTCTGAGATGGGAGACAATAAAGGGCTTGTGCATGTCCATCTGTGTGAAACTAAACATGTAAAATCTCGGAAGTAACTCATAAAAGTGCTGATCAGAGAGCCAGTGAGTCTCACTAACCGTGTTTCCATCAAGGTTTCTTGATGCACATTTTGAAGTATCGCATCAGAAAAGGTGAATGGAAACGGCACGATTCGAATTAACTTCCTCTAATTCGCAAAGAAGTAGATACGCTCGCTTGAGGTGGTTTTTGGGTTTTTCGAAACAGAGCTAATGCGCAAAACGAGAGATGGAAACAGATTTGCCGACTCAGTTCTGACGTAGCGAACATTCACGTCATGTGACTGATCAGCTGTTTCCGCTGTAACATCGCTAAAACTAGTTGGCATGACAGAATAAATACAACTTGCCCGATAGCAACACATTCCTGAAATATTCTCTCCATTTTGCCGAGATGTGTGGTTCGGTTCCTGTTTTCAACCGCTACTTCCTGTTTACTGTAGACATGCGTAACGCTGACGTCTGACGTAATGCCGCTTTGCGTGGCCTGGTGGATTCGCTTCACGCCAGTTGATGGAAACACTTCTGATTCGCATTGATTTTTATTTACATTTTTGCGAATTTTCAAAAATTCGCTCAAAATTCAAATTGAAAATAGAAACACGGCTACTGACTCTAGCTCACAGCCAAAGATTTTCTGGTGATTTTATTTTATTTTTTAACAAAATATTGTGTAAATTACAGCTGAAAACAGCAGTGTGAACCCCCACCCTCCCCCCCCATCTAACTTACCTTGGCACACTGCATGTGATTACAGCCCTCGTTTTTCTGTATGGGAGACTTGCAGATGGGGCAGGGCTTAGAGTTGGTGAGCAACCATAAGCAGTTTGCTGCATCCTCATAAGCTTCACTCACACCCGCCACTTCAACAGGAATACAGGGAGGTAAACACAACAAATAAAAACATAATGAGATACAATGAGAACAGTTATTACCGAAGCGCCAATATGGACCACTACAGTGAGCGGGAAATTGTCCTGCCTGAATAATGTGTGTTCCATAGGTATTTCACAGTCACCCCCACAATTTGCCCACGTACAAACTCCATCCTTTTCTCTCTCACACACACATTTAGAAGGAGTAATTGGCTATTATCAAAGCATCTCTGATCTGTCGTTTGAAATGCCAACATAAAACAGAATCTTGGGAAATCGAAGGAGGAAATGGTCCCACAACAAAATAATTGACTTTATCTTTCTACTGTCACATCAACAAAATGGCATTTAGGAGCAACTTGAGGCACTTAAATCATCTACTGCACTGTACTTACAGCCCAATTACTGCTTCTAAACTCTGCCGTTTCCTGATAAGTGGGTAAATTTAATCATTTTAATTGATCATTTATTTTAAAAAATTGTGTAATTTCACAGATTTGAAGCTAAACTGTTTACTAAAAATGAGTTTTAGGTAATTTGGTTGCAAATCAATCACATGTGTGCAAACACACAAAAATCTCCAACATTAATGTGATTAGCTAATAAACAGAATTTGATAATAACAATTTATAATCTAGTAATGTGATACATTTCCTTTAATATAAAGATTGACTTAGAGGACAGTAGAATAGGAACAAACATGTATAAACTGTGCAATTTTTTTTTTTTATATAACAACCAGTACCTCGATGCTGAGGGATTTGAATAATGTATATTTGCAGTTTTGGAGATGAGTGTTTTTCTTGACTAGAATTGAACAGGGGTTGCAAGTAAACCTTAACGTTTTTGGAGCAAGACATTCAAGTGGGTAAGAGTTACACTGTGGAGAAGAAGAGACATACCGTAGGTAGTTTTTGGAGTGGAGGGAGAAATCTTATCCACCACCAGGTGAAATGGTGGAGCCAAGGGGTGGACAATAATAGATTAGATTGTAATTTACTAGATTAACCTTCATCCACCCCAATCATTTGAGGAAACTATACCGGTACTTTTATGTAATTTAAAAACTAGAAAGCATAATTTCCTCAGATGATGGGGTGGCTAGTAACACACTCACACGCACGCACGCATGCACGCACACTATTGCGCGCGCACATGCACTCACACACACACACACCAACACCCCCTCCCACACACACACACACACACACATGTTAACAGCCAACCAAAAAGTTAGCTTTGCTAATTTGCTAACTAAAAAAAGTTTGCTTTACTGATGCAAAACAGATTTTTAAAAAAATTAGCTGAAGCTAATGCTAAATGCTAACTCTTATCATACCCTGCTGTCGCTGACACTGAAAGACTGTAATGTGACAACGTTGTACATGAATACAACTCAAAACGGTTCATCAATCACAAGTAAAACATCTATGTCCCGTTCAGAAGTCAATCCATTATCTTTCCCCACTTCTTCCTTCCTGGGTCGCGGGGGCCACTGGTGCCCATATCCAACTTATCATTGTGTGAGAAGCGGGGGACACCCTGGACAGGTCTCTAGTCCATCACATAGAGCAAACAAGACAAACAATCATTCACTCTCTCACTCACACCTAGGGACAATTTAGAGTTACCAATCAGGCTAACATGCATGTTTTTGTTCTGGGGGAGGAAACTGGAGTACTTTGAGGAAACTCACAAATGCACAGAGAGAACATGCAAACTCCACCCAGAATGAACCCCGGCCGGGATTCGATCTGGCGACCTTCTTGCTGAGAGGCGGCAGCTCTTCCAACTGAGCCACAGTGCTGCCGTTCAGAGGTGAGCTTTCATAAATTAATCCAGTTCATCTGAACCAAAGATGCGGAGCAGAACTCTGCTGTGCTGAAGCAGAGTGATGCATTCAATATGTCGGACATCTCCCTCGTGTCATTTACTATAATGAGTTGACTCACTTTGGGGATCATCTTTGTGGTTAACTATTTTTTATAAAATAACTACAAAGTCGGGCAGCATGGTGGCACAGTTAGTAAAGCTGCCGCCTCTCAGCGAGCAGATCACCCCAATTCAAATCCAGATCGGGGGCCTTTCTGGGTGGAGTTTGCATCTTCTCTCCGTGCATGCCGGAGTTTTCTCCGGGTTCTCTCTGTGCATGCCTGAGTTTTCTCCGGGTTCACCGGTTTCCTCCCACAGAACAAAAACATGCATGTTAGCCTGATGAGTAACTCTAAATTGTCTCTAGGTGTGAGTGAGAGAGTGAATGGTTGTTTGTCTTGTTTGTCTCTATTGCCCCTTTTCCACCGGTCAGCTCGGGTCGGTTATTGCATAATATGTGCGTCGCAGACACCCACTTTACGCCATTTCCTCCGGATATTCCGAGCTGCGCTGCACCAGATTTCTGGTCTAGTTTCTGAGCAGTGACGACCCGCGCCGATGCGCGCCGGGAGGAGGAATGTGTGGAATGTTTGTGGACTGAAGCTGCTTTCACTAAGCGAGGGAGCGAACACGGAAGTACTTTAAATGATTAACACGGTAAAAACAATTATTTGTTTTTAAAATTATAGCAAAGATGGGTCTTCAGCTGAACGTGTCCTTAATAAATTCAAGTAATGCTCAAAACTGCAGGATTTTAAAAACTAGGATCGCCACGCGTGCGCGCAGCTGCATTTCCTTAAAATGTAGCTAAATAAACAGATATAAAAATATATTTCATAGCTGACTGTTTAGCACGAGGGTTCCTGAGCTTAACAGCTCCTTAATAATGTCACGTAGTGGTCAAATCTGCTGCATTTATATTGTTTTGACTTCTTCCAAACCTCAGAAAATAAATTATAAAAAATCAAATTTTATTTAAAATAACTCCAACAGGTTACTGTTTGTACATGAACATCTTGTGATTACATTCTGTTAGTAAAAGAAAAATCTGCACAGAAGGGGTACAAAAAAGCTGTGGAAACAGAACTAGATGTGACCCGACCCGAATTGAGCCGATCTGAGCTGATCTGATCCGACCCAAGCTGAGCGGTGGAAAAGGGGCGTCCCTGTGATGGACTGGAGATCTGTCCAGGGTGTACCCTGCCTCTCGCAGTGATCAATCAATCAATCAATTTATTCACTCGATTAAAAAAAAATCATCAGTTTACAAACACATTCTCTGACAAAACATATTTACACGAGTGAAGAGGGAGCAGGAAAAAGAAAATCTTGTATAGACCTGCCCCCTTTCTCAATAATTACAAAAATGTCATGGCCGTAAACATTAAATTAACAAAACAAGTTGCAAACAATATATAAACAATAACATACATAACAATATATCACTCTTCCCATTAACAACTCAAAAGTGTATAAGAGTTATGCCGGGTCCCCACCTAAATTGTCAGAACGCTCCTGCCGCCCCCTTTTGGCCGCTTGTCACTGATGCCGGGCACCCACTGGGACGCGTCTGATGACGCGCACTAGGGGGAGGCAGAGGGTCATCAGTTGTTGTGTTTTCATGCTGCTGGCAGATAAAATCAGCAACACGTGACCCCCGCTCCTACTGGAGTGGGTTTTCTACGAGCCGAACTGCAGCTCAGACAGTCTTTGTTGAGATTAAAACGTTTTTTTTATGTTTGGGGTGATCGTACGCTGAGCGGACAGCAGCAACTGTTTAAAATGCCAAGATTCTTACCGGAGTCTGGTTCCAATTCATGGAGGCTGATGAGGTAAGTTTAAAAAGTCCAAAAAAAGTCCCGTTGTCGTTGCGTCATCACATAGCAGAGGCTCTCCCGATTGGTTGCTGGACGCGTCGAGCAACGTCGAGCCGCAAAAACATCAACTTTTGAGACTTTGGCGGCTCGACGCTGCTCAACGCGTAGGTTGTTTCGGACGCGCGCGTGCGTGGAAATGAACTGCCGCGTGCCGGCGCACCGCTTCAAATACTCAAAACGCGCCGCTTCACGGTTCGCCGCGCTTCGACGCGTCTCCACATAGACTTTCAATGTAAACCGGCCGCTTCAGCCGCCCGACACGGGTCCGGTGGGTAACCGGCATAAATCGTTCTTTTTTTATAAAGTTTTTTGAATTGGTTTATTGTAGAGCAATTTTTAAACTCCTCATCCAAACTGTTCCATAGTTTTACTCCATGCACCGAAATGCACATTTGTTTTAAAGTAGTACGCACAGTTTTACTTTTGAAATCATACTTCCTTCTGTTAGTTCTTTCACAAGAGCTTAAGACAAAGAACTTTTGTAAATTAAATGGCAATAATCTCTTTCTAGCTTTAAACATAATCAATAACATTTTTAAATTAACCAGATCCTTTAGTTTCAAGATATTTGATTGAATAAACAATTTATTTGTATGTTCTCTGGTGTCCACTTTATATAAAATTCTCATAACTTTCTTTTGTATGACAGATAACGGTTTAGTGTTGGTTTTATATGTGTTGCCCCATACCTCTATACAGTATGTCAGATATGGAACAACAAATGAATAATATAATGTCTGTAGTGTTGACAGCTCTAAAACATGTTTTACTTTATTTAGAAGTCCAATACTTTTGCATAGTTTTAATTTTATGTATTTTATATGAGATTTCCAGTTAAGTTTATGATCCAAAACAACCCCTAAAAATTTAACTTCATGTACTCGTTCAACTTGATTATCATCTATAGACATTATAATAGAATCATCTATTTTTCTATTACCAAAAATCATGAATTTTGTTTTATTCCAGTTTATTGATAATTTGTTGTATTTAAACCACTCATTAAGTTTAGACATCTCACAAGTCATACATTCTATAATGGTTTTTAAGTCATTCCCAGAACAAAATAAATTTGTATCATCTGCGAACAGGATGATTTGTAACTTTTTAGACACTTCACAAATGTCATTGATATACAAAAGAAAAAGCTTTGGTCCTAGCACTGAACCTTGGGGGACTCCACATTTTATATTTTGAAGATCTGATTTTACATTTCCTAGCTGTACAAATTGTTTTCGGTTAGTCAAATAACTACTCAACCAGTTATGAACTATCCCTCTTATCCCATAATCTTGCAACTTGGAAAGCAATAAAGTGTGGTCGATTGTATCAAAGGCTTTTCTTAAATCAATGAACATCCCCACTGTATATTGTTTCCTTTCAATTGCTTCTGTAATTTCTTCATTTAGTTCTAACAATGCAAGGGATGTTGATTTATTTGATCTAAAGCCATATTGACTCTCACTCAATAAGTTATTCTTTTCAATATAACCATCCAATTTCTGGACAAACCATTTTTCAAGCACTTTAGAAAACTGGGGGAGCACTGAGATCGGTCTATAATTGTCAAAACTATGTCTATCACCATTTTTAAATATTGGAATAACTTTTGCTAATTTCATTTTTTCTGGAAATATGCCACTCTGGACTGACAAATTACAAATATAAGTAAATGGTTTAATAATAAAGTCAATAGTTTTTTTTATAATCATCATATCAATTCCATCACTATCAACAGATGTTTTAGTTTTGCTTTTCCTTACTATATTTAAAATTTCATGTTCACTTATATCTCCAAGAAACATTGACTGTGAAATTCTACTACCACCTTGCACACCCTGAATATCATTTGTCTTAATGGAAGAAGCCAAACTTGGCCCTATATTTACAAAAAAGGAATTAAATTCATTCACCACTTTCTTTTTTTCAGTCAAGGTTGTTTCTCCCTTAAAAAACTGTTTTTCAAGACAATGAGTATAATTAGGTAATAATTAGTGATGGCTGGACATGTGCACCAGTGACCCCCGCATTCCAAAAATTAAGAAGCGGATAAAAAGATAATGGACAGATGGATGGAAATACAAAGTTGCTGTGCATCATTATCAGTATTCTCTCAGTACTAAATCTGTTTGTCTTAAATGTTTGAAGAAATGTGAGCGTTGCAAAGCATGCTGGGTAGGAATTATGTGTGCAATGTTTCTGACTGTTTACGTTGTTTCTGAGTGTGAAAATGCTTTTTTTGTTGTTTTGTTATTTTCCTGTTCTAGTTTGGTTTGGCATTTATGTTAAAGTCTCTGTTAATGGCTGTAAACTGACACGAGTCAAAAAGTGTTTGCGGTAGATATGGGGGGAGGGAAGCACTGAAAGGGTGAGGACATCAGCGGTGGTGCTTAGCTTTGCATAGAATGCTCTTTGTACAGGTGACTTTGTACCTACGACTCCATCGACCTACGGCAACCCGGACCTACGAATGTATCATATTTAATAAAAATATGAAATTACTGTATAAAAAATAAAAATAAAAAAAATGTTTTTTTTTTTGTTTTGTGTTTAAATGTTCTTAATTTCATGTGTACAGCACTTTGTTGCAGCTGTGGTTGTTTTAAAGGCTTTATAAATAATAATTATGATAAAAATGATCATTTCTGATCATTTTTGTCATGATTGCGCAATAATTGTGCTACAAGAAGAAGGTCTCCAGTTTACACGGTCACAAGTTAAAGCAGAACACCGGAGGCCATTTTAGGTCAGTCAGCCGGCCTTTGAAGGTCTCCAGTTTACACGGTCACAAGTTAAAGCAGAACACCGGAGGCCATTTTAGGTCAGTCACGGCTGCCGGCAGCCGGCCTTTGAAGACTGCGTGACCCAGGATCGCCTCATATGGATTAATTACTAGCTGGAAACGTCTCTGTGAACTCTGTGGATGTCTCAGGCAGCCGCGGATTTATCGCCGATCGCTCAGTCATCGCCAGGCCGCCGCGCGAACACCTCCGGCCTGGCTAGCTCCAGAAGCTAACACGGGACGCAGCAGCGGCTTTGACCACCTCAAAGTAAGAAATTATATTTTTATTTAATTTATATTTTTATTACTGTACTGTATTAATTAATTACACTGTGTTAGGTGTGTTAGGATAGGCGAAGTACAGTACTTGGTACCACAAAAAAAAATTAAAAATACAGGACATCCCCGAGTGACGAGTGGACGGACGGACCGACCTGCAAACAGTTCGACCTGCGAACGGTTCTTAAGTCCGGAACCCGTTCGTAAGTGGGGGGTTGGGTGTAAATGGTAAATGGAGCTTACTTATACAGTATAGCACTTTCCAGCCCCCTATGAGAGGCCCCAAAGTGCTTCACAGTACCAGCCATCCACCCATTCATACACACATTCATACACCAGTAGCGGTAGCCTGCCATGCAAGGCGCTGCCTGTCCTACCGGAAGCAACTCGTGGTTAAGTGTCTTGCCCAGGGACACAACGAGGTATGCAGTGACCGGGGATCAAACCCGGGACCTTCCGGTCCTGAGCCGGCTGCCCTGCCTCTACACCAGTGTTTTTCAACCTTTTTTGAGCCAAGGCACAGTTTTTTCATTGAAAAAATCACAAGGCACACCACCAACCAAAATTGTAAACAAAGATACTCTGTATCCGCCTATATTAAATATATAGTCATTCTTATCAAAGTGTCTTGAATAGGAATGAAATAAACACAAAAATGTATTTTTTATCATATTTTATATTTCTTATTTCAAATTGCACTTAACATGTCTTCAAAAATACACCCGAACAGTGCCACAACAATGTGGTCTTAAATTTAAAGAGGTTGTAGAAAGTGTTTTGCAAACTAATTCTGTCCACAAGCATTCTGTAGCCATTCTCTACATTTTACTCACTGTGAAACCTGTGCATGTTTGGATGAACACAAAGCTGATATTCTGGCAGGAATTGAAGAAAGACGCACACAAAGCTCTTCCTCAACAGCGCTGTCTCTCTCTGTTTTTAGTTTTTTGCTTGCTAGATGCAATGCTGTCACCACTACATGTCACGTTCATGCATCACTAATTCTCTTGTTTTAATGTGCAATGCTATGTTCCATACTGCCATCTATCTAGTGATAAGGAAATTACATAATTACGCCGCTAGACACTACTACAGCACAGACACTCGGAAATGGCATATTATTTGCAGACAATTCGTTTTCAAAAAATCTTTTTAGACCAGTTAAGTGAAATTGGATAATTTCCACGGCACACCTGACGATCACTCGCGGCACACTAGTGTGCCACGGAACAGAAAAACACTGCTCTACACCATCTCGTCCCCTCGTAATTCACCATTCTCTTGTACATTTTTAATGCAAATAACTGGCAGTTAAAAAAATTGTGGTCTTGAATTTAATGGATTTCAATTTAGCAGAAGCTAATTCCGCTACAGTTTTTCAAAGTTAGTGGAAACGCTAATCCATTTAACGGAAAGTTACTTCCGCTATTAGTGGATTAGCAGAACCATGCAAACCACTGCCACACCCCAAAATGGAAGTTGGCACATTGCAAATTTTTGACCACATTTGAGAACACTGTACTTTTGAATAATATAAAATCTAGAAAGCATAGTTTCCTCATAGCATTAGGGTAGCTGGTTTACATATGGTGGCAGCCATTTTGGATCTTGACGTGCCAACCTAATTTTTGATAGAGATCTTTTATTATGCCTAGATGCAGCCACACACCAAAATGAAAGTCAGTACCTCACTTATGTTATGTTGTTTATTTGTCACATGCATGTTAACATAAGGTCAACAATGCAATGAAATGTTCAGGATGAGAAGAACCAATGTGACTCGAAAAGAAAATAAAATAAATAAAAAGACCTAAAGCATGCAATACGGGTACAAAACAAAGTACCAAAAAGTGAAAAAGAAATATAATATTTACAAAGTCCAAAAGAAATAAGTAAACAAAAACATGATAGAATATAATGGTGCAAGTAGGATGAATTTGTATAAATAGGTATTTCACACGTAGTAATATTAGCTTAAATGTACATGATATAAAATGCACATAACATACTATTTATTTTTCAAGTTACGCTCACAAGATGGACAGACGGAGGGTATTTCCAATTCCCCACTTCGCTCCGTGATGTGGCATAAAAACATTTAACACCAAGTCTATAAACAAGCAACTTAACATTTGGCATTTTATTGTGAATTTAATTTGTATAAATAAAACTTGAACTTTTCCAATGTATAACTCCTGTACATTAAAGGAAGTACTCACATTCCTCAGGTTTCATCTCAGTGACTTTCTGTAGCCACATCTTCCAGGTCTCACAGTAACAGGGTTCATGGGCCTCACCTCGACACTCCCTGAAAGACAGAGAAACTGGTGGTAGGAACAATCCCACTCTGTCCCTTGAACAAACGTAATAAAATTAAAACAAATTAGGTTTACATCTATAAAAACATGCTGTAAAACGTCAGCTGGCCAAATCTGCCTTTAAACGCCACATCATCTTCATGTTCTGGGAATTATTACAGCTAAACCTGTGTGCGATTCATTTCCCTGAACAAATGCTGCGTCCGTTAAACTCCTGTGTGAACCAAACAGCCACTTTCAAGAGCACTAATGAAGTAAGGTGCACTGAGGTACCATCACTGTAATTAGGTAGGATTAATTGTGGTGAGATGGAGGCTATAACACTGGGTGGGAAGGGAACTGCAGGGGCAGTGTGAAAAATCATGAATACAGAGAACAGAAGGTGAAGGACAATACATGCCTTCGTACATCCTTCCAGACTGGCACAGAGTCAACGATTACTCTCACCAGAATGTGGAGTTTGATTTGACTTTAATGTTTGGATTAAAATAACATTTTCTCAGGTGTCAGGGATAATCCTAATATAAAAGAACAACAGAACACATTACAACACATTATACACCAGTTGACAAACTATTAAAACAGTAATCTATGGCAATGGCCCAGACAAGCAATGACCTTGTATAACCTTTGACCTTGATTTTTTTATGTTGATCTTAGAGCTGGGCTGATGAAAAGATTATGCTACATGTGGAGGTCGGTCTCTGCGACACAGTCCTGGACTGGTTCAAATCTTTCCTCTCCAATAGGCTGGAATGTGTTAGTCTTGGCAACGCCACGTCCCAGACAGTTGGTGTCTCCTGTGGTGTCCCTCAGGGGTCAGTTCTGGGGCCCCTGCTGTTTTCCCTTTACATGCTGCCTTTAGGTCAAATTATTAATCAGTTCAACATTTCTTTTCACTGTTATGCCGACGATACACAGCTTTACATCAGGACTGGAGCATCCTCATCTTCCACCTTGTCATCTCCATCTTCACTCACTGCCCTCTCTGCCTGCCTGGAGGCAATTAGGGCATGGATGAATCAGAACTTTCTTCAATTAAACTGCTCCAAGACTGAGGCCATACTGATTGGCACCCCTCACCAGGTACAAACATCTCCTATAACAACACTTTCCTTTTCTGGACAAGACATCCCCCTCTCCACCTCTGTTACTAATCTTGGAATAAAAATGGACTCCAATCTTACATTTGAAAATCACATTAAGCATCTGTTTAAAACTTGCTTCTTCCATCTTCGAAACATCTCCAGACTTCGCCCATCCCTAACTTTTTCCGATGCTGAGAAGCTCGTCCATGCTTTTGTCTCCTCCAGGCTCGACTACTGCAACTCCCTGTTTATTGGAATCCCTGGCAAAAACCTTCAGAAACTTCAATATATTCAAAACAGTGCAGCAAGGATCTTGTTGAGAGTTCGTAAATTTGAACATATTACGCCCATTCTCCATAACCTTCATTGGCTTCCTGTCGCCTACAGAATTCAGTACAAAACTGCTCTCATTACACATCAATGCTTACACGGAACTTCACCAGATTATCTGAAGGATATTCTTATTCCATACTCATCCACCCGTTCGCTGCGGTCACAGAACAGCAATCTCCTTCACATTCCGAGAACCAAATTAAGGACCATGGGAGACCGGGCTTTCAGTGTGGCTGCCCCCCGCCTGTGGAACTCTCTTCCTGACTGTCTAAGAGCCCCACAGTCTGTGGTTGACTTTAAGAGCGACTTGAAGACCTTTCTTTTCGACCAAGCATACTCTACCTCCTCATGATTCTACTTTTGATCTTAGCTGATATTGTTATTGATTTTAATTGTTTTATTATTTGTTTTATTGTCATTTAATTCTGTTGCTCCTTGTAGCACTTTGAGATTTTCATTAATGAAAAGTGCGTTATAAATTGAATTCATTATTATTATTATTATTATTACACGCTATGTAGTTGTACAAGTACAGTATCAAGTTTCTTTTAATTATCTTGAATGGATCAGAGGTTAGAGACGAGACAACCAAAGACCTCATTTTAAAGGTTCAGTATGCAGTTTCTGTAGAACTGCAGCACTTAGAAATATTTTCAACAGGCAAAGCATTCTGATCCCTCCCCCTCAGAGCCATATATGGCTCTGCTCTCCCATGGTCTGCTGAAATTCAAATTCAAGCTCTGTTTTTATTGGCTGATTCAAATTCAAGCTCTGTTTTTATTGGCTGGTTACAAACTCTGTTTTTATTGGCTGGAAAATGGCGGGTCACCTTTTCTTTTTAGAAATGCTTATTTACCACCTGGAGAAGCAAGGGGACAATATTTTTTTTCATTTTTTTTCAGAGATTACCTGGCTAACATCAGTCTGTCAGGAGGTAGTGACAGAGTGATGATGCACATGTGAATGAAGCCTTGTTAAATTATCTATAGCAGAACAAAAGTTATAGGTGTAACAAAAGAAAGTTTTCAGACAGAAGGAGTGCGACTGAACCACAATACGTTCACCTTTCATCACACGTGTAAAAAGGCAGATCAAAATCACTTGACACATGTTGTTTTTTTTACACAATTGCAGTTATGAATCTACAAATTACAAATTTTGAGAAAAACAATCCTGCACAAACCAAAATGAACATTTTTCCAGAATGACGTGCTGATTACAGCTGCACGGTAAAGCAGTCATGACTGACCAGCAGAAGAGGTGGCCCTTTCCACAGTCCACAGCAGGGGCCCGAAGCAGAGGGAAACTAAGAGGGTCAATGGTGGAGGTCCCAGGACCCTGAGTGCTCAGACGGACCGCTCTTTCACACCCCGCCTCGGGACACCAGCGAATTGCTGAATTGTTTTCTACAAATGCCTGGAAAGAGAAGAAGCGAGGATGATTTAAAGCAGAGGGCAGCTCAACATCACGAGCTGCTGATGATCGTATGGAAGACAACAAGAACATTTTAAACAATCTGTGCCAGAAGGCTCACACTTTAACACACATTGGAATTTCATCATTCCAGTTGCTAATAAACTAAAGTAACAGTTTATAAATAAATTAAAATCAGATTACGGTACCTTTATGTCAAACTGGAGGTAGCGCCTGTCCATCTCTCTGGAGACCACACTCTCGATGACTTCCACTGGCACTAGTTGGTAACAATCATAGGCTGGACAGAAGATGTTATGGGCTTCTCCCTCTTGAATCTTTAGATTTAAAAACCTCCAAAAGAAAAATAAATATAGCACACACACATAAAAGATGGACCATAAACATCCTTAGCAAGACAATGTAAGTGGAAAACCCTACAGATGACTCACAGTCAACACTCCAGACCAAAACATTATATTTACTTTGATAACAAACAAGTGTGTGTTTTAGTATAACTGAATGCCTCAGGGAATTCTGAAATGGGAAATTTACACTTTTCCCAGTCCCTATACATGAGTACTTATATGCAACCAAACTGAATTTTGACTTGTTTTTATTGGAAACAATAAATGTCACAGGCGAGTTCATATGGCTTCAAATCTTTTCAGTTGTGGTTAAAATCAGAAAGAGAGAGACATTGAGTACAACACGTTGGAACAACAATGAAGCACTGAGGCTACAAATTACTATCATGGTACTACAAATGTACAGTGTGTCAGAACGAGTCAATAGCATTTTTCATCTATACCTTAATTATTTCAGTGTGTTTAAAACAGCAGTATAATTTGCCTGAATTTATTGCAATAAAAAGTAGAAAGAAATATCCCAACTGGGCTTTTGTCAAGTCAGCAAGGAAATCTGTTAAACACAATAATGAACAGAAAAAGTCTAACAGACGGAAAAACATTGTCATTCCTTATGTTGCTGGAGTCTCAGAGAATTTCAGAAGGATTTTCAACAAACACAACATCCCAGTACATTTCAAACCTAGCAGGACTCTCAGACAGAGGTTGGTCCACCCTAAAGACCAAACCCCCACACACAAACAGAGTGGTGTGGTTTATGCAGTCCAGTGCAGCGAAGTCTGCTCAGACCGTTACATCGGAGAAACGAAGCAACCTATCCACAAAAGAATGTCTCAACATAGGAGAGCTACCTCCTCTGGACAAAACTCAGCTGTTCACCTCCACCTCACGGACAAGGGTCACTCATTTGAGGACCAGAATGTTCAAATTTTGGACCGAGAGCACAGATGGTTTGAGAGGGGGGTGAAGGAAGCTTTGTATGTTAAGAGAGAAAAACCTTCTCTTAACAGAGGAGGAGGTCTGAGATTTCAACTTTCTAAGACTTATAACTCAGTTTTGGATTTGATTCCGAAACGTTTTACACTGGATGGGAGCAGGGATGTCTTGTCTGTAAATTAGACTAACAAAGTTTCTCTGAGTAGCCTCTGTTGTTGTTTGGGAGGTGTTTTTTGTCAATTTACATACAGTTTTGTGTCTTCTACCAGAGACCTCAAGGGAACCTCCTACTGTTAAGGTGTGATCTTTCAATTTACATGTATGTGTTACAAACCCCCAGGTGTGATGTGTTGTTTTGTCAATTTAAATAGAATGGGCATGTTAGGTATTTTGTGGTGTTATTTCAGTTTCCAATTTCATATGTTGGTGCGTGGCTTGTATAAAACTTCTCGTTCTCACAGCTTCCATTCATTCAGAATTGAAAAAGACTTCTGGACAGAAGTCGAAACGTTTTCTGCAACAAATAAAGTCCAGTTGATCCTGTATTGAACGCCTTTTTTGATAGAAAGAAATATACTTTTATTTTCTCTGATATTCAGATTTTGCCCCCTTCCTTCCAGTACTCCTGCCTGGCCTTCATGTCAAGCTGGTCAACTTTGACCCAAAAACAAATAGAGGCCCAGTTTTCGATCCAATCCAAGTTTTTGTTTGAGGAAACACGGCATACTTACCCTTCCCAGCATGCTCTGCAGAACTCATGGGCACAAGGCATGTCAACGAGTTCTTCAAAGAAGAAGATGGAAGACAAGCAGATACCACACTAGAAGACAAAAAATATATTCAACTAAACAACTGTGCAAGACTGAGTTAATTAACCTGATTTTAACGTTTAAACAAGAGTACAGCATACAGAGCATTATACAACCATCAACAAACTGCAATCTATAGCAAGAGCCTGGACAGGCAAAGGCCTGGTATAACATTTGACTTTGATTTGTGACTTTGCCATTAGAGCTAATGTGATGAAAAGATTATCAGAGTCAGAGAGTCTTTATTGTCATTTGCACCGCATGTGGTACATGTGATGAAAACGAGATTATGTACACGGGGTCCCAGTTACATCCAATGCAACAATAACATCCATTATGACAAGTTGTCTGGTAGTGGTACAAATGTGTTTCAAGTTCAATTATCTTGAGCGGGTCAGAAGTTATGGTCCGGACAAGCAATGACCTTGTATACCATTTGACCTTGATTTGTGACCTTGACCTTGGAGCTGAGGTGGTTTCAAGTGGATGCAACACTCCTTCCAATGATGATGCATAGATGCATGACGTTTTGTTAAATGACTGAGCGGATCAGAAGTTATGGGCAGGACAAGAGAAAGTTTACCGATGGAGACTGTACCAAAATATGCGCTCACATTATTTTTACAACTTTTAAAAGGTTGATTTAAAAAAAATTCACCCCATCAATGGGATTTTTGTCTGAAATCCCACAGTCTGGGAATATGATGACTGGGACAAATCCTCTGATGGGTGGTCTGACTGTAACGTCCAGGGGGAATAATGGATGGGAAAGTTGAGCCCTGAATAATGTCCGTGGGTGTGATTCCACACAGTAACAGTGCACGATTCATGAAAAGCAGCTACGCCAAGATTACAAACCTCTTCAGAACCGTGTGGTTCACTGATGACTTATCTGGGAGCGGATTTGTTTTCTCACACCCCCAGAAAAATGAGCCACAACAAACAGGGGCCTTGTTGTTACGCTGGAAGACGGACCTACTCAAAAGACAAACACAGGCCAGTGTTCTTCAACAACGCAAGTATTGATTTGTGAAAGTGCACAACTTTATAAAATCAACTGGAAGTTTTAAAATGCTCTCAAGTGCAGTGGGCCAGTTAGTAAAGTGCACCCATGCCTTTTAAAGCGACAACAGGTCAATACACTGCTCCATATGGTAATTTCTGATAAAACAATTTATAAATATGCCACCTTCAGCAACCATGTACTAAAAGTTTATCTCACATAAATTGTAGAAATCGATTGTTCCAAGGTTACACAACATAATAAGCACACTAATAATAAAATGCATCCATCAGATGTTTAGAGCGACATTATTATTTCCCAGTAGAACAAAACTAAGGGGACATATCTTTATTAGTGCAATTGTTTTTTTTATAATAATTTCTGTGTTTGGCGCAGAGAAAGTCAAGTTACAGTACTTTAATGGTTTCAGTCATTGGTCAACAGCAAACTGACTTTAAAGAGGAACTAAACCCAAAATTAACTTTTTTTAGCTGATAAACTCCCTAGAATGTGTTTAAAATGTTATCTAGCACTATGGCTGTGTTTATTCTCACATAATTGTGCATATCTGTGTAAATTGGCAATATTTGGCAATATTTGGTCTAAAAATGTGTTTACGGTAGTTCTATGGGTTGAACTGGTGGATTACACCTTAATTTTCTTATTTGTGCAAACGCTCATGTGTGACATGTCTGCTCATGTGTGATGTCACACAGGTGGTTCAAGCAGAGCCAATCCCCTGCAGAGATGAGAAGTGCATACCTTATATGGAAGTGCTGCATTTCACTCCTGACAAGCGGTTTTATTTTTATTTTCATTTTTTAGGCCTTTGGTTTTGGATGGAATGGGTGGAATAGATAAATACATCTACATGTTTATTCTTTGTTGTTGCTTGGTGTATGTTGTTGGCTAGAGGTTTAATTTGTTTTAGGTTGTTGCAGGTGGAGGCGTGAACAAAAGCACAACTCTACCTCCACCCCTCCTTGTCTCTCGACACGCCCATTTTCAGGGAGATTTTGGAAGGAGGAGTTACCGATCCACAGGGTGTGGAGTTGCTCTTTAAGAAAATACATTAATAATAACTTGTATTAACCTTCTTAATCCAGGCAAACCAACAAAAAGTCTGTTCTCTTGTTAGAAATAGAGAAAAGGGAAGTTTTACTTGTTTTTAGGCTTATGCTACTCAACATGCTACTCAAGCCTGACGATCAAATAATGCAGAGAAAATACTCAGTTTATGAAATATTAAGAATATAAAAGAAAATGTTCAAAGAATCCAGGAAAATGTGTTTAGGGCTTCCATATGTCGAGCAGAAACAGATTACTAACTGTTCACAAATGCCTTGTGCCTTATACAGGTAGTCCCCGATTTACGAGCGCTCTGATCTGCGAGGTTCCAGACTTACGAGCTGCGAATTTTTGGAAAAAACGAAAAAAATACTGAGTTTTCATGTGTTTTTTCACCACAGTTAGTTAGCTAAGCATATGGACACACGTTTCCGATCATTTTTATGCACTCATAAGCAGTTTTTGGATGAAAATAGAGTGTTTGTAGTCGCGCTAGCGAAAACCGTTCCAATTTACGAGCGAAATTCCGGATTTACGAGAGAAATGGCGGCCGTTCCAAATTACGAGATTTCCGGTTTACGAGCGCCTCGTTGTAACGGATCTCGCTCGTAAATCGGGGACTACCTGTACACATCATCCATCCATTATCTTTTACCCGCTTCTTCCTTTTTGGGTCATGGGGGTCACTGGTGCCCATGTCCAGCAGTCACTGTGCGAGAGGCGGGGGACACCCTGGACAGGTCTCTAGTCCATCACAGGGACACATAGAGACAAACGAGACAAACAAACATTCACTCTCTCACTCACACTTAGAGACAATTTAGAGTCACCAATCAGTCTAACATGCATGTTTTTGGTCTGTGGGAGGAAACTGGAGTACCCAGAGAAAACCCACGCACCCACGAAGAGAACATGCAAACTCCACCCAGCCCTTGGTCGGGATTTGAACCAGGGTAACCTGCTCGCTGAGAGGCTACCAGTTGCGCCACCGTGCTGCATGCAATATACACATACAGGTATTTTATTATTTTTCTGCTCATCTAAATCTGGTTTTCTCCTTGATTTTGAATTTGAACTACAAACCGGATTCCAAAAAAGTTGGGACACTAAACAAATTGTGAATAAAAACTGAATGCAATGATGTGGAGATGGCAAAAGTCAATATTTTATTTGTAATAGAATATAGATGACAGATCAAAAGTTTAAACAGAAAATGTATAAGTTTAGGGGAAAAATATGTTGACTCAAAATTTCACAGTGTCAACAAATCCCAAAAAAGTTGGGACAAGTAGCAATAAGTGGCTGGAAAAAGGAAATTGAGCATATAATGAACAGCTGGAAGACCAATTAACACTAATTAGGTCAATTGACAACATGATTGGGTATAAAAAGAGCTTCTCAGAGTGTCAGTGTCTCTCAGAAGCCAAGATGGTAAGAGGATCACCAATTCCACCATTGTTGCGCAGAAAGATAGTGCAGCAATACCAGAATGGTGTTACCCAGCGTAAAATAGCAAAGACTTTTAAGTTATCATCATCAACCGTGCATAACATCATCAAAAGATTCAGAGAATCTGGAACAATCGCTGTGCATAAGGGTCAAGGCCGTAAAACTCTACTGGATGCTCGTGATCTCCGGGCCCTTAAACATCACTGCACCTCAAACAGGAATGCCACTGTCAAGGAAATAACAGAATGGGCTCAGGAAACACAAGCCACCGTGCCATCCGCCGTTGCCAGCTGAAACTCTACAGTGCAAAGAGGAAGCCATTTCTAAGCAAGCTCCACAAGCTCAGACGTTTGCACTGGGCCAGGGGTCATTTAAAATGGAGTGTGGCAAAATGGAAGACTGTTCTGTGGTCAGATGAGTCACGATTTGAAGTTCTTTATGGAACACTGGGACGCCATGTCATCCGGACCAGAGAGGACAAGGATAGCCCAAGTTGTTATCAACGCTCCGTTCAGAAGCCTGCATCACTGATGGTATGGGGTTGCATGAGCGCTTGTGGCATGGGCAGCTTGCATGTCTGGAAAGGCACCATTAATGCAGAGAACTATGTTCAGGTTCTAGAACAACATATGCTCCCATCTAGACGTCATCTCTTTCAGGGAAGACCCTGCATTTTTCAACAAGATAATGCCAGACCACATTCTGCAGCAATCACAACATCATGGCTACGTAGGAGAAGGATCCGGGTACTGAAATGTCCAGCCTGCAGTCCAGATCTTTCACCTATAGAGAACATTTGGTGCATCATAAAGAGGAAGGTGCAACAAAGAAGGCCCAAGACGATTGAACAGTTAGAGGCCTGTATTAGACATGAATGGGAGAGCATTCCTATTTCTAAACTTGAGAAACTGGTCTCCTCTGTCCCCAGACGTCTGTTGAGTGTTGTAAGAAGAAGGGGGGATGCCACACAGTGGTAAAAATGGACTTGTCCCAACTTTTTTGGGATTTGTTGACGCCATGAAATTTTGAAACAACATATTTTTCCCTTAAAATGATACATTCTCTCAGTTTAAACTTTTGATCTGTGATTTGTGTTCTATTCTGAATAAAATATTAGATGTTGGCACCTCCACATCATTGCATTCAGTTTTTATTCACAATTTGTTTAGTGTCCCAACTTTTTTGGAATCCGGTTTGCATTTCCAGTTCCTAAGGAGATGACTCTGTTGCTTCTGTAAACACTAGCATAAAGTAAAAATGTAAATAATTAAGTTTTTACACTTACAAAGAGCTTTTTGACCTTATTCAAGTATTATAATGTGTTCCTCAGTTTCTTTTATATAACTCTGATTTATCTGTTTCTATCAAGTATGTGGGGCAGCAGGGATACTACAATCGGTTTTTGTTATTATTATGACTGCATTTTAATGTACATCTGCAACACGGTTATTTTTCTCAACATAAAAATGATAAACAAGTTGCTCAGAATGCATTTATAATAAGTTCAGTTTTTCCCTCTCTGTACCTTTGAAGAAATGTCCAGGCAGATAAGAAAAGGGGGAAACAGGGCACATCAAGATGAAGAGAGCTGAATTAGTGGGTCACCCTGCACATCCAGGCTGGATATCAGTTTTTCCACAAGTGGGTGAAAGTGTGGGGAATGAGTCCAGCGCTGTTATCGGTCCAATTCTTCTTTGTTAACGTACACTTCAGCACCGCACAGTTACTCTAACTCACAATGTGTCTGTATGCTTGTTTGATTACTGTTTTATCATTTTGAAGTCAAAATGTGTGCCTGATACATGAAATGTGCATAAGTTAGCAGGTCTGCACTCATAATTAAGAATCAGAACTCAGTGTCCTCCTTTCTTCCTCTTTTTCAAGCTTCTAGGGGTCAGACATCTGTCAGACTTTTTTATTTAGAACAAATCTCCACAGGTAACTGTGTAGAAATCAAGGCCTTTAAAGCCTCCATAAACACTCCCTCCGACTGTAATAGCTGGTTTAATTTTAGTGTATCATCTGCGTCAAATGGATCAGAACATAGACCACAAAGAACAACAGCTGACGTTTCTCACCAGAGAAGACTTGTCGTCTGTTGGCAGGAGACTGGTTTGGTCTGGGGAGGTGATTGAGGAGCGGGTGGTGCGAGGTGTTCGGGGGGACGGCAAGGTGTCCCACGCATTAAAGCCACTGGGAGGGGGGTTCGGCATCTGGACCCCTGAGCGCTGGCAGC